>JASDQU011100534.1:0-15943 GCA_032191745.1 Picea mariana | reverse complement strand
TTCCCTGAACCTTTAAGTAGCATCCCTTGATCTAGAAACCTATTTTATAGCATTCATTCCTCTCTCATTTATGATCATATGGTGTGCTCCTATTCCTTATGGGTCATTCGAGGAAGAACCACTTTGTCGAGTTGATGCTTGAAGGGTCCAGTAGAGGAACTTGGGCGGTTGGCTTTGAGGCAGTGCCGACAGTTAGAGTCGGGTTGTAACTACCTACTTAGACTGTTTCAATAAAAGAGTTAATTTGCCTCCATATATGTGTAATTTTTTTCAATCCATTTATATATGTTAACTTGCTTTACATATTTGAATTTGCTCATTACATGCATAACTTGATTTCATAACTACCTTGTTGTAGTATAGACTTTATCTCATTTTGTAGGTTGGTGTGAGTAGAGATCAGGAGCAAGTCAAAGGTCGAGAGTAAGGAACTACATTGAACATTTGGATACAAGGTGTGAGGTCTTCTATTCTCTCTTCCAAGTAGTTTTTTTATTATAATTCTGTGTGTGGGAGGGTAGGTTGTGTCTTTTAAGTATGGTTAGGCTCTATTGTGACACAAACCCAAGGTCATAGGGTAAAAATCCTGTAACAAAATTGTTGACCACACTGGGGATGATTTTCTCCTAGTTTGGGTCGGTCTTAGGGATCTTGTGTTGTCTTGATTTATGTAGTTTACTTGTTTTCTAGACTTTCTCTCAAAGCAATTGCCATCTCATAAACTTTCCCTGAGTTTCTAGAAGCTTCCCTTTGGGGTTACAATCTCTTTCTTTTAGTTTTGATAAACCATATGTACTTTACCTTTTCTTGAATCGTGTATATACACAATTTGACTTGGTTCCAATAGCGTTTGTACGTTATTCACTATGTATACAATTGTGTATTTTTCCGAGAAATTGGATTTCGGGCCATCCTTTGAGTTTTGGGGAGATCTAAGTTGGATGTTCAGTATTTTTCTAAGCCTTCTTTGATTGCTTTTGTCTTTGATTGTTGTGTTAAGTCTCTAAAAACTTGGAAATCATGATAAAAGTTCTTGCTTTTGATTAGGTTAGTATTTTGCTTATAAGGTTCTTTAGGTGGGTTGAAAGGTCAATGTTGTGTGGCTAGGCTTAGTTTCCAGTTGATTGTTGTGTCCCAGTGTTTATAGATTGTTTTCTTTTTTCTTTTTTGCCTTATTTCCTTTGTTCATAAAAAGAAAAGACAAAAATTGCATCATAATTGCATTTCATTTCTTTTTAGTAACAAAAAAGACAAAATAACTTGGTTGTTGGTCATTCTTCTCGTGTTCCCTCGCCTCTAAAATTTTCAAGAAAAGAACTTGCTTGCTAGCACTCATGTATTTATGCATTTTGCTTGCTTTGATAGTTGTTGGTTTCGGTTACAATAGCCTTTTATAAAAGAAAAGAAATATCCTCTGCAAAGCTCCTTCGCACTATGTTTTGCATTGCCATTCAAAGAGCATTTTAGGCTTTCATTGCAAAGTTATTTAAGATCTTGTATACGATAAAAAACACATCGTTTTCATTTTTTTAAATAGTATAAAAGAAAGAGTTTATTTTCATTAATTTGAAGCATTGTTACACTCATTTTTCACTGAAGAAACTGCATCTTGCATTTGTGTTCTTAAGTGTTTTTCTGTTGAGTCCGTCAAAACACCATCTAGTTTCATCTATAACCCTTTTGAGTAAATAACAACCCATAAAATGAACGCTAACTAAAATTAATTAGACATTTGCATTTTATAGGGTGAACAGACTAGTTTTAGACTAGGGCCTTGGTTTAGGTTGGAGAGTTAATTTCTCCAAGGTCGGAAAACGAACTTAGGAGTCTGAGATAGAGAGTGAAAAATCCAAATGTTGTATAGGTGTGGTCGGGAAATTCCTCTGACATGGGAGCCAAGCACAAGGTCACATGAGGACAAGCCGAGGAGATAACCCCTCCAAAGCTTAACCGAACGTTGTGGAAAGATCGTATTTTGGGGGGTTTTTTCGTGCTCATCCCTCTGTGAGAGGCGGTGCTTTCGAGGCTTTGAGCTTTGTTACCATGCCCATATGTTTGATCCTGACTTTCGATTGTTCCCCCATATGTCGACATTTAGTTGGTAAACATAGTTTCTCTTCCTAGGGATCTCACAGGTGACTGCGAGGGGTTTCTCATGGTACCTGGGGTAGATTTCGTATCACACTTTTCAATACTACTGGAGGGTGCCCCGCGAAGTGTGGGTACTCACACCGAATAAGGCTGGTTATGGGAGGTCGGGATAACTGCTTCTTGCTCCTTCGTTCGTCGGTCCACATGACTTAATCAACCTGTGCCTTCATATGGAAGGTCCTTACTTGACTTTGTTACTATTATGATCTCGGGACCTAATCCACCTAAGTCGGGATATTAGCAAGGTCGTTTGTGACTGTTGTTATTATTATGGATTTTCTAGCGGTGTGCTCAATGGTCGTATAATTGCTTAGGAAGGTGTGTAAGTGGGCACCTAGAGTTGACAACTCAAAGTAGTTGATCAACCACCTCCCTAATCGAGGAGAATTCAAGGTCTTCCCCCTGAATAAGTTGAAGTGAATCCTCCTCCACCTCCTTTGAGGTATTGACTTGATCAATCTAACACTTTTGTACCAAATGGTCTGGTTGAGACCTTAATTACATAACCCACATAAATAAATGTTTATGAGCTAGAGGTTGTAATGGTGATTGATCTTGGGGCCGAAGAATTTTCTCCACCTTTCAACCCTCCGTTAATTGGGCCTTATAGTTGTTGTGCAAGTTTTTCCTCCCATGTTGGACTTCGCTGACAGTATCCCTCTTCACTAGGCCATAATAGAAGGCACTCCAAAAGTGTCTGGGTCGGGAGTCACCATAACTCCCACTTCAACAATCGTCACCAATGAGATATTTCCCCCTAATATAACCAACCAAACCACTGGTGTGGTCTATTCCACTATTGTTGCGTCTATCAATAGCTCTGCTTCGCTAAATGTTGGTCCTACCCATCCTTTCAGCGTGGCCATGTCATTACCTTCCATAATCAACTCTTTCTTGTTTTGTATGTCGGCAATGGACATGTTAAATTTGTTGATTGGGTCTCTGTTGATGCCCCAAGTTTCTAATGTTGGTTCAAGAAATTCTTTGATTCCCTACCAAGTTGTTCCTTGGGGTAGAGGTCATATCCCTTCATCATTCCCATCCATCGTGAGTGGTGTGTTCCCGTCTTTTGTCCCTAACCCCTTTGGGGGCTGGGGCGCTTCTATGGGTAACATATTCCAATCCGCTAGCATGCCATCCACCTCGGCCCCGTTCACATTATATGGTGGGTTCGAGAGTAATCATTTCGCCATGTCTGCAGTGTCAATAGGGGACAACCCCTTCCAAGCCCAGTGGAATCCCATGTAAGGGTCTTTCCATTCGCAAGGGATGTTGTCAGTGGGCAACCCCTTTCCCGGACAGTGGAACCCCATGAAGGGAGGTCTTCACTCGCAAGGAGGGTATGCAAGGGGCAACCCTACTTTCTTGTTTAAGAATCTGATGGCTAGGAGTTTTCTTTCGCTTAACCAGAACTAAGGTTTTACCCAAGGCTCTGGCTCGTCCGCAAGCCCTTCCTAGCAACCCGATGTCAGTTTTAATCTAAGACCTTCTTTTCAGGCTACCAATCAATTGATGTCGCAGCCTAGGCTACCCTTTTTAGCAACTCTTCATTTTCCAGATTTGTCAAATTTGATGAATGACCCTGATTCGTCATGACCCAAGTTGACCTGTGGTCCCCACCAAACTATATTCTGATATACGAAAGTTCAAAGGAAAGAATGGTGAACACCCGTAGGATCATGTAAGGATGTTTCACTTGCGGTGCTCGTCTAATTCATTGAACGAGAACTTGATTTGGTTACAATTGTTCCAACGCACCCTTACTAGGGGTTTCGTTAAATGGTATATAGAACTGAAGAGGTTTAAGTACACAATGTTTGGTGATCTGGCCATGGTTTTTCTCAATCACTTCCAACTCCATGTCTAGTATGATGTTGGTACATAACTTTTAGCTAACTTTGAACAAGATAAAGCTACTCACATTTCTAATCATATTCGGGAATGGAGGAATCGAAAGAGTTGATTAAAGGCCTTGGTCCCACAAAAAATTCTCATAGAATGGTTCCTGAAGTCATTACTTCTTTACATCTGCAAGGATGTTGCAACTTTAGGGGTGTTTATAGAAGAACAAACAATCTTTAGAGCACAACAGTTGGAGCTAATTTACTCCCAATCAGGAATTCTCAATGAGATCATGCCTAACACACCACAGTCATCTCTTGACTTATCGAAACCAAAATCTAGACCACATGTCGATGGTATTGTCGTCTCCTCGCAAAGGAAAGCCGTAGATTTGGTCTCTAACTAGATGCAACAATTGTCTATTCAACAAATTGCGATTGGTTCGGCCCCTGGCTCGACCACCCCTACCACCCAATCCTCGGATGTACACATTGTGCAACCGAAGACTCAAAAGGGTCCTCAGCAACCCGGAGCGAAAAATAAAAGCAAGAGCAAGAAGGGTAGTGGGAGAAACGATAAAAAGGCTAATAAAATTGTTGAAGGGGCATAGAATGAAAAGAGGAAGGTGAAATTCCCATGCAAGCTTTGTGGGGATGATCACCTTACTCATCAATGCTCTTAGATGGGAGAAGCCCAATGCCTGATAAAGTTGTAACAACAACAACAACCTATTGTATTGAAAAATTTATTTCCGCAAGGACGAAATATGCAGGCCAACTCTTCCATTTCCAATCCGCAAGGGGGCACTTCGAGTGCACCTTTGCCAGACAGATATTTTTCATTCGTTAATATGGTAAATCATACAAAAGTAGAGGAAGTAGTGTTGTCAACAAGATCTCATGATTATAGTAATCCAGAGTTGACATTGAAAGGTAAAGAAACTTCAGATCCTCGGGGACCTCTCCATATAGAGAAACCTGAAAAGAAAACGATGTTGTGCATATCGAAAGGTGTGTATAAAATGGCATCGCACAACCCTAATGCACAAGCTACACCCAACTATTCCATTGTTTAGGATTTAGCTCAAACGTCGTGTGCGATGTCTGCTTTAGAGGTGCATCAAAGTTGCCTCACACAACACACCGCACTGTTATCCATGATCAGAGCGACAGATTCTTCCAGCCAACTCACTATGAAGTTTTACCCTACCGACGTGAAGCCTCACCTTCCTTATCATGTATCCTTCCAAATCAAAACCATATACACGAAACACGTGATCAGGAGGATCGTCGTCGATGAGGGAGTTCGACGTGTGTCATTTCTTTATCCTGTTGGAAAGCTATCGACTCTCCATAACTCACACCTTCCCCCACTTTGTTAATTGCATTTGACGGATGATCATTTAGACTGCACAGGCTTATTTCCTCTTTTCTAGTCCAGTTAGGAGGAAAGTCCATTTCCATAGAAGTAGAGTTAGTCGACGCGTCGTTTGACTATAATATGTTATTGGGAAGGAGTTGGACTTATGTGACGACGATCATCATCTCATCGATGTTTAAAGTTTTATGTTTTCCCCATGACTGGAGGATTGTAACTATCGATCATATGACTTTTAACCGCTCTAGCTCCACGATAAATCCGGTATCCATAGTCTTGTGGATCGAAAACTCTCAGTCAGAAACTGAGTATATTGGTGTTGGAATGTGTCCTTCGCTTATGGAAACCTTTAATTTCCCAGTACCGGTGTCTTATATTTGTGCCACCCTGGTTGGCTATCAAAAGTTGAGTTCCATTACAAGAGTTTCTTCTTTCAGAACGTCATATCTACAAGATCCATGGGTGTTACCCTTGCCGTGCGAATCGGTAGAAGGTCGTGCACATGCTAGGATGGCTACACCATTGTCTGCAGATGATGTCTCTTATCAAGCTATCCAGCAAGCCACTGCAGACTTGGATCGAACTCCTTCATGGACAAAGGACGACGATCAGTTTCCAGAGCCCATTTGGGCTCATAATTCTTCAAATTCCCAAGACTGTCTTGATACCATCTTGCCTTCGGATGAAGATATTATAGAGCCAATTATTGGATCAGAAAGGTCATGGGAGGATATGCATCATTGATCATATTTCCTCCCTGAGAAACGTTGGTCAGACGATGAACCCCTTAGCAAAGCACGGTGTCTATGCCAAGGGGAATATGGCAAATATATCAAAGCCTATTCCGATCAACATTGCTAAAACCCATGAAGTTGTGGAAAACATTTTTATCGAGGCAGATTGCTCTCAAGATTAAATTCATTAGTGTACGACAATTTAAGGAATTTTGTGATGTTTTCGCTTAGTCATACAAGAAAATTTCTAGCATAGATCCTTGTATTGTCGAACATGAGATTCGAACCTATGAAAACACTAAACTTGTTTGGTAGAAATTACAACCGATTAACTTTAGGAAAGCAACAACAATCAAGGCTGAAGTAAAAAAATTGCTCGAAGCAAGCGTTATCTATCCAGTCCCATCGACAAAATGGGTACCTCCCATTCCAATGGACAAGAAGCAGGACATTATTCGAGTTTGCATGGATTTCCATGATTTGAATAAAGCTTGTCCTAAAGTCAATTTTCCTACGTCGTTTATAGATCAAATAATCGATGAGTGCGTAGGAAGTGAAATTGTTTCTTTCATGGACGGTTTTTTTGGTTACAACCAGATACAAATCCGACCTGGGGACTAGCATAAGACAACTTTTATTTGTCCGTGGGGAACCTTTGTGTACAAAAATATGCCCTTTAGCCTAAAAAATGTTGAAGCTACTTTTCAGCGGGCCATGATATTCACTTTCCACAATCTTAAGCACATAATGGAGGCTTACTTAGATGATCTTATGACTCATTCTCGTAAGAGGGCGCAACATCTTTTACACCTCTGTCTTGTCTTCGAAATATGTTGTCAATATCGAATTTTCTTTAATCCACATAAGTGCATCTTTTGTGTAACTTCAGGATGTCTCTTAGGGTTTATCATTTCAACTAAAGGGATCATGGTTGACCCTTGAAGGTTGAGGCAATAACACAGTTTCCTCCCCTACGCATAGTGCATCAACTTCAAAGCCTATAGGGAAAGGTGGATTTCCTTCGACGTTTTGTACCAAACTATGATGATATCACAAAAGGCTTTATGCACCTATTAAAGAAGGGGATTCCATTTTATTAGGACGAGTCAACACAACATTCTTTCGATGCATTGAAGAAAACTCTAGTTTCGGCTCCCTTTCTTAGTCCCCTAGACTATAATAGAGATTTTCTATTGTATTTGGCAGTGGCTAAATCTTTGATCGACATGGTATTAGTTCAGGAGGATGATAGGCTCCAAGAGCATGTCATCTATTATTTGAGTCGCGGTGGGTCTTGAACTAAAGTATTCACACGTCAAGAAACTGTCCTGTGCAAGACAATCGTCGTCACCTATATTAACCATTTTCAATAGGTTTTGACTCAGCAAATAATTGGAGGGAAATACAACAAGTGGATTGTTGTTCTTTAGGAGTTTGATTTGGATTTTGCTTCTTTCAAATCGAAGAAGTCTTTAGTCTTCGCCGAACTTATGTCAAATTTCCCAGTAGAGAATGAGGATAAGGAAGTTATTAACTCACTTCTAGATCAACATATATTTCTCATCTCTTCATTCTATCCTTGGTATGGAGATATTATTATATATCTACAGACTATGAAGTTCCCTTCGAATTTCTTGCGAGACGAGCGATGACAAATTCACCACCTAACAAAGAATTATCTCATTATCGTCGACACTTTGTATCAACGAGGGGTGGACTCAATTCTTCGTCATTTCTTGACTCATGAAGAAGCGAAGTTGGTTTTGAATGACTACCATAGTGGAGCATGTGGCAGTCACTTGTCAAGGTTGGAAATAGCCCAAAAGATTTTGCGCACCGGATATTTCTAGCCAACGATCCTTAGAGATTGCATTGAAGCGGTCAAGAAATGTCACCCTTGCCAAATATTTACTAAAAATATGCCCGCGCATCCTGCTCCTATGTTTCCTGTTATTACTGTCGATCCCTTCACAAAGTGGGGGTAGATTTTATGACATGCCACCCGATTTCGTCTAGGGGGCATCGATATATCATAGTGGTCGTTGACTACTTTACGAAGTGGGAAGACACCATCTTGACATTCGCTAATGATGGTGAAACTGCAACACTTTTTGTGTTTAATCAGGTCATAGCTAGGTTAAGGGTTCCGAGAGAGATTGTCACTGACCATGGCAGTCAATTACAGAACTGCATGATGTCCGAGTTAGCATCAAAACTAGATTTTAGGTAGGAGCACTCGTCTCCTTACTACCCTCAGGAAAATGGTTAGGTTGAAGTTGTTAACAAATCCTTGAAAACCATTTTGAAAATAATTGTCAACACAACCAAATCAAATTGGAATTTGATGTTATATCCGAAATTGTGGGCATATCGAACCTCAATCAAAATTGCAGCAGGCCTCGCCTTTTCAACTTTTTCACAGAGTAGAAGCAGTATTTCCTATTGAATGTGAGATCCCTTCGCTTAAAATTGTTGTTCAACTCCTCCCTGACACGACTCAACTTGAAGAACACCTTGTTTACTTAGGACATCTTGATGAACAACATCGAGATGTTGCCTTAGCAAAGGAAGTGCATAAAAAATGTATGAAAACTCAATATGATAAGTTTGTTCGTCCGAGGGAGTTCTCCTAAGGAGACCTTGTTTTGGTCTATGACCAAGACAAGGATGCCTTGGGAGCATGCAAGTTCAAGCCTATGTGGTGCGGTTGTAATTTTTGTTTATCTTTTGTATATAGCTTTGTATAGATGTATTTTGTTTTTCCCTACGTTGTTAATTGTTGTTCTTTTGTTGTGTGGTAACTACTCGGCTACATTATTAGGTAGTGGGCTAACTCAGGAGCAATCTTCCCTCCCATGTTACCTTTCTAGGAGGTCCTTCGGCGATCCGTTTTTAAATTTATGGCTAATCCAAAACTCTGATCGATTTTTTGAGCATTTGGGTCGGTTTAAAATGGGGAAAAACCCATGGGGCAAGGTTTTTGAAATGCATGGAACTTTGATCCATGCGAAACTCAAACTACCCCTGAAAATTTGGTCGGATTCAAGCCCATTTTTTTTGCCTGAAAAACATATATGTTTGCTTCTGAGTTAGCCTACTCTCATTATTAGTAGTTGTTGAGTACAATGTCATTATTGAGCTTTTGCGAGATGCTTTGTCATATGGCATTCAACACATTCGGGTTTATTTAGAATCTTTGTTGGTTGTGTCACAATTGAATGGTTTATATCGTATTCACAATCCTGTCTTGTTACATCGCTTCCTTAGAGTACGTCTTTTGGAACAATCTTTTGATTTCCTTACGTATATACATGTTTCCAGGCAATCTAATCTAGTAACTAATGCATATGATAACTACATTTTAGATTGGAATTTGTCTCATCAATAACACAAGCACACACCATTTACACATGTAAATATTACAAGTAAATTAAAATAACGTAAGGCAAAATGATGTATGTGTGTGTGTGTGTGTGTATATATATATAATGAGGTCCATAGTACAAAAATTGGGCTACTAGCCCCAAATGTTTATAAGTACAAAATTATGCCCTTAGCACATAAAAAGTCTAGGCTTGAGGTTGGTGAGCCCTATCATAATAAACTACGACATTTGTTAAATGCCAGAAAAGTCGGACCCATGTCTGGAGTACACCAACAACTTGTCATTGCATCCCCATTGGTAGATCATCTATGATTTCCATAGGGATAGAGTGTGTCAAGGCCTCCATGTTCCTTCCCATGCTCTGTAGTGTCTTGGATACATCATCACTGGACTATGCTTCACCTCTTCCCCGACGCATGTGTCGTGGGAAGTCAGTTGGTCTCACTAGTGCTCTATTTGCACATTCAAAGGTCATGTTTTAGTAATATGGATCTCACAAAAATAACAAGTTAATTTCCCTTTTAATTGTTACATATAATCTAATCTAAAAATTAAAAAAAATTAAATAAAACAAAAGATAAAGATTACCTATATCTCCTAGTGTTGCGTCAGGAGGTACAATCATATTTGGATATTGGGAAAAGTCAATCCCGACACATGGCTAGTCCTCAATCGTAGGTATCTTTTGTGCCCTGCACCAATCGAAGAAGTTATCATCAAAATGATTGATTAATGTCCCCCATGCAAGGTGTGCTAATAGCTCGGTCCATTGTATCAATTTTGGCAATGGTCGTTGGTGTTCTCTCACGAAATTCCTCGGGCTCATACCTAGTACACTCTCAAAAAAGAAAGCCAAGAGAACGCTACCAAACCCGACACTTTTATTCCTCTACAACTTGTAGTCCGTCAACTACATCTTCATACAATTGATCATTTTAGTGCTCCAATCAAATATTGTTGCTCTCAAACATTCTGCAACATATTGCATCTGAGACTATGAATCTTGATGCAAGGAGGTCGATCCCACAATAGGTGTCATGGTGTATAAGATCACTTAGAGACTCAAACTTTGGATGTGTTTAATAGGTATTTGCATACCCACTTTCTCGGTGCCATCCTCACAATATCTGGCTATATATTCATTAATGGTTAAGCCACCACCTCCGCGAGTCTTGAATTTCACTACTTCCCCTCTTTGAGAGAGGTCAGTAATGAAGTAAATTACTCTATCATGATGGTTAATGCTTGCCCATCAAGCATGAAGGCCTTTGCATCTGGATGTCAATAGTCGATGAGGAGATTGAGCAATCTTCTTTGCACTCACATACCACTTGCTTGAAATAATTTGTACATCCCACATTGGTAAAGAGCATTCATAACATCATCATCTTCAACCACAATGTTATCAACAACCTCGTGTTCATGCTTTCTCCATTGAATGAACATCCTACAAAATTCAAGGAAGAAGGGAGTCAACCTTTTAATTTTTTCCATCCATACCAATTAATATGCGATTCATAGTTATGACAGTTGCAGACATCCACAATTCGCCTTTGGTCGAATGGCATATATACACCATTCATCTTTATGTTTAATCGTGTATGTGCAGAGTTCATGAGAAAAAGGGGAGCGTGCTCCTCGATTTCTCGTGAAAATTTTAAAATAGAAAAAACAAAATTGAAAGCAAGGTTTGGAAACTTACTTGTTCTAGATGACACATGAATTCGTCGCTCCAAACTCTCAGAATATTTATCAAAGTTGAGAGGGTTTTCACCAATTTAGGGTAATTTTGGGTAAATTGTGCAAATGACATGGTAAAATGGTAAATTGTCACTATTTAATGTAATTTTTAGACCCACTTTTCCATACTTATGTTATTTTTTCCTTAATTGAACTAATATAAAAAGGGCTTTGTAGTGTTGTTTGTGAATTTCATGTTGTAGAAGGATACTTTGGGTGTTTTTGGTTCACCAAGTCCTTTTGAATACTCCGGGAAGGTATTATTCTCATATAACTGACATTTTGAATAGGTCTCACACACCTTCCACTTTTTGCATTTTCAGTTGTGATTTCCACTTTTCCCTAGGGTCGATCCCATTAACTTGCGACATGAATCCATCTATTTGCTTTAGAATGTCGTTTTGTTGATAATAGAGCCTATGTTCCATGTGTGCCCTAGCTTAGAACCCCTTTGAATTTTGGCACCCATGCTGCAAGTTTTCTATTTTGCTTGGGAGTCTTGTTTAGTCCCACCATGACTTTGCGTTGAAGCTGCATATCTTCATCTTAATATTTTTTTGACCATTACCTATGAGACTTCCTCTAACATATGCCTCTACTTATGTCATCACTTTTTAGATTCTTCAATAGGTATTGTGTTCTTTATTGGCATATAGGGTAGGTTCCATTCCACCTGCATGATGCATTTATCTGTATCACTCACATATCTGTCACAGGGTCCACCCACTTCGTTCACGACATCATACCTTCAAGTTGCTTTAAAGGTGTCGTTTACGAATGGTAGAGCTTACCTCTTCATGGGTGTCCTAGTTAGTATCTCACTGGAATTTTTGACACCCATGCTGCAATTTTTCTGTAGGCTCGGAAGCCCTGCATAGTCACGCCATGTCTTTATGTTGAAGCCTCATGACTTCCTCTCAGTCTCTTTCTGGCTAACTTACCCATGGGGGTTCCACAATTTTGTTGAGTTATAATTTCATTGCATATTAACCACTCACGCTTATTGTCCTAATGTCGGCTTCAACTTGCCATTGTTGAACCATTTACTTATGCATTACTACTAGTTGCTAGCCTTGCAATTTATGCCTTTGTGACTCAACACCTTTATCCCTAGAGGAGACATTCCCATGAGTGTCCTTATCCTACACATGCTTCCTTGCATTGAGCATAGGTATGTTCCTTGCACTTTGGAACTAGTTTGCTTGCCTGTGACACTTGTTTCCTCCATTGTAATATAACATTCTTTTATTCTCTTTTAGGCTTTAATAATATGAAAAAGACAAAAAATTAAAAAAACCAAAAAGAAGGTGGGAAAGCATCTATCTTTGTATTCGGTAGCAATTTGTTGCCCTTGAACAAAGCATAATCTTTAAGTCAATATATCAATGTTTTGGGTTTAGTATGGATTTAGGAAACTTTCCTCGTTGTTGAGTATAATCTTCATTGGCTAGTTATTCTTCTAGTCATATGGAGCGTATGTCGATGCCTCTTGTATCGTAGATTTATCCCAGTTTGTAATCCATGCTGCCTAAGTCACATAATGCGTCGTGCTTTTGTTCAAGGGAAGTTTCAACATGAGTCGACCATTCTGCAGAAATCCTTGATTTTCCAAGTCGACCTTCCCGTGTCAATCAAGTACGCCTCAGTTTCACAAGTATTTTTGTACTTCACTCATGCTAGTATAGAAGGTCCCCATTGACTTCTTAATGGTGGGTCTTCTCTTATCAACTCTGACACATTGCTTTGAGAGTATGACTTAGAGTTTCACCCTATGCCTATTTCCATCATTGATAGGTGATCTTTCACTCAACAGATGACAAACCATCATTAGTCGTTGGCTGAGTGATTTCCCTTGTGTTCAACGTCAACAACAATCATCACACATAGGGATTCATGTAGTACCTTGGTTTCCATTTGACCCCATTGGTTGATTCCTCATCTTTGTCGGTAGTCTTCATCATTACTTACTATTTAAAGAGTCTTTGTCGTGCACTATTCCATCTAGTGCATGCCAGAGTCATACCTTGGTGTGGTCCTTACAATCTTTTCGTACGAGTCCTTCCAAATCTTTGGCCTTCGGCTACTCCTCATGTTGGATGATGGCAGATGACTTAATGCCCTCCTTCCAGTGGATCTCTTCCTATTGACTTCAACACATCTTGCTTTGGGATAGGGATCCAGAGTCATTTTTAGTACCTTGGGGCTTGCAGCCATCAATGGCAGGTTCCCTTGCTATTGACAGCAGGAATACATCAATTTCCCATGTTCGGTAGATTCTATTAGGTGTTTGACATCAACTCATTTATTCACACTTGTTAGATTGTACTAGGTACCTTAACACCCATTATCATCATCGGTGGGTTGTCTCACATTTATTAATGATATACATCAATGATCGGTAATCAAATGGTGTCTCATTGTGTTTGACTTCAACACATTTATTCACATAGTGTAGACTCATACCATGACGAATAATTTTGAAGACTTCAGGTGAAGTACGCGCATCGCATATTTTGTGCTCCTACCTGACCTATATTGATTGTACCACCCTCAGTGACATTGATACTTTCAGAGGATCAATTTGTTCACTTCATTGGCTCCAGATATCCTTTGATTTGATTTTGAGACATAGCTCCATTGTGTATCCATTCGTGGATATGGTCTACATTTGCATGGATCCAATGTGTATTTTTCCGTGGCCATGATTACTACTTCTATATATATCACATGGATCCACTATGTATAGTTCTCGTGGCCATGGAAATCATTTATATTTTTATTACTCATGGATCCGCAGTGTACTTGATTTGGTGGCCATGCTTACATCACTCCTGAGCATGGGTATGCCTGAATCGGGAAGAGAATACTCTTACTTGATTTATGTTGTTAGTTTTGTTCTTGGATTAGTTATCTAGTATCTTTCATTGGGACTTACTTCAATGCATCCTCACCTCTCAGAATTATAATGTATTTCGACCATCAGTTTCTCTTCTCACCTCATACATTAGGGGGCATTTGTTATACCACAAATCGCCACACTACATTTGCATTTGTGAGATGGCCTAGTCCATTCACTAGCTTGCAGACCTAAATCCCACTCTCCTTCATCAAAATAATAAAAAAGTAACACTTTTGTTACCATACACTATTCACCCATGTGAAAATCGTGTATATATGTTATTTTCCAGTGTACAAACTGCATATACCCTCAATTTTGTGAAAAAATAATAAAATTCCACTTTTTCGAGTGGGTTTTTCTGTTTGGTCTGTTCCAAAACTTCCATTGGCCCATACACAATGAAATATAACCATTTCAACCACTTGAGGATGGTATATAAGCACCTATGGGGGTATGGATGAGGGAGAGACAATCTTGGTGTAAGATTATGCTGATGATTTGCAAGCTCCCCAATTCCCTGAACCTCTGAGTAGCATCCCCTGATATGGAAACTTGTTTTCAAACATTCTGTCCTCTCTCATATATGATAGTAGGGTGTGTTCCTATCCCTTCTAGGTCATTTGAAGAAGAACCTCTTTGTTGATTTGATGCTCTAAGGGTCCAGTGGAGAAACTTGGGCGGTCGGCTTTGAGGTAGTGTCGACTGTTAGAGTCAGGTTGTAACTACCTACTTATACTATTTCAATAAAAAAGTTCTCTTTCCCTCCATATATGTGTAATTTTGTTCAATCCATCTTTATATGTTAACTTGATTTACACATTTGAATTTGCGCATTACATGCATAAATTGAATTCATAACTACCTCGTTGCAGTATATACTTGATCTCCTTTTGCAGAGATCCGGAGCAAGTCAAAGGTCAAGAGCGAGGAACTACATCGAATGTTTGGATACAAGGTGTGAGGTCTTCTATTCTCTCTTCCAAGTAGTTATTTTATTATAATTTTGTGTGTGGGAGGGTAGGTTTTGTCTTTTAAGTACGGTTAGTCTCTGTTGTGACATATACCCAAGGTCACAGGGTAAAAATCTCGTAACACCCACTAGCAGATTTCTTCACTCATAAGAGAGAAGTAGCAAGGTTGATAGATGTTGAACCACTCATCCTTGTACCAATATGGACAAATAATAGAGTTGGTGATGATTCAATATCCAAAAGATTGGATAGATTACTTGCATTTGAGGTAGTTTTGTTTAAAGAGGAAAGAATCAAAACATGGGTTGGGTGAGGGGTGAATCTAACCATCTCCTAATTGGTCTTCAAATTGAAAAATAAAATAGGAAACCATCACATCCATTCAAGTTCAAACCATCTTGGTTTAAGGAGGAAGAGTTTCATGAACTTGTGATGACAAAATGGAGACGTGATGATGAGACACTAGGGATACAACATACCATCAATTTGTTTCCAACCTTAGCAGAGTCAAAACAACAATCTATGCCTATGTACATAATAAACATAAAAAGTTGTATCAAGACTTAATCTATGTAGAGAAATAGATCTCAACTTTCTATGAGGGATACAAAGAGGGCGATTCCACTAAAGAATTTAAAGGAAAATTGAGAGCTTTGGAAAAAATAAAAAAAGAGAACCATTGGTAGAATAAAAAGTAGGGCAACATGGCTTGAAAATGGAGATGGAAATACTGAATTTTTTCATAATTATGCAAATCATAAGAGAAACGTTAATACAGTCTAGGAGATGCTAAAGGAGGATGGATGTAAGGCAATGAAGTTTTATGAGCTCACAGAAATGGGGG
>JASDQU011100533.1:38137-51884 GCA_032191745.1 Picea mariana | reverse complement strand
TGTGTGTGTGTGTGTGTCTAATAAATAATGAGTAATAATGTTTTTATAAAATAGTCATATACATTATGATTGGAATCTTAGAATATCCAAAATTATTAACAAAAGGTATATAATGGTCACAATATCACCTCTATACTCTTTAAGGAAAATTCCATACTCAGCTAAAGATCATGTGGATCCTTAACTTCAAAATGGTGGTATGTCATTCCTTGTTTCTATGGAAATAAACATAGGTGAAATTTGTTTCTTGATCAACATAATGTTGAAAGAACACACTATTGATATAGATAATAAAATGGGGTGGAAGGAGTGGGAGGGGTACTCTACGATGTTGGAGGAAACATCTGATTCACCTTTGCTTGGAGTATCGGGCATGCCTCTAAAAACCAAGATGAATCTTATGCATTCTTCCAAGGTTTATGTTTGGTCAATTCTTAGGATATCTAGAATATTATAGAAATAGGCTACTTAAAAATTATAATCAGGCATGCAAGGATGTAAACTCTCCCAAGAAAAATTCATCTCAGATCTATTTTTCTCATAATACAAAAGGAAATTTAGGCTTTCTGCAAGATCGAGTTCCTCCATGTTCTCGAGATTAATAATATGGAAGAATACCACCATGTGAATCATGCCACTAGGAAACAATCTGGGGATATTTCCATGAACGAGGCCTTCTCCTTCTACCCAACCCCATGAATCTCAACCTTGTTTTCAAGTTATCAAAATTTGGGGGATTTTTCCATCTTTGGGATCCCCTTGTTTCAATACTTCGTATTATCATTTAATCATCATAGTATCACATCCTCGGTGGATATCAAGTCTACAAATGAAATAGGAGGAGAGTCATGTGCTTATCATGTGTCACCCCGACGCTTCCATAAATCCTCCAATACTGCATGGCATTTTCCCTCACTTACCCTTCCACTTCCAGGCACATGTGGTAGGGTTTCTAACATCATGGAAGTAAATTATAGTACCTACAATCATAACCATAGGTGGTTTTTGAGTGTAGAGATATGTCTGACCCTAACATCACTTGTTTGTGTGTATTTCTATTTAAGGGAGAGACTTCTCATGCATTATGGCATCCTCGGCTTGTTGGGAGACTCTCTGGGTAGCTTCTCAAATGTTCTTTTCCAACTTTCTCCTTGGTGGCATCGGGATACATGGTGAAAGGAAGTATTGGACGTTAGATCAGGTAGTTGGATTCAATGGAAGAGGAATTAGGAGACTTGTGCACCATCGTCCATTCAGTGCAAATTCAATTCAATGGGATCTTGTCCCAAGTCTTAATGGTCCTCAAATTTCAAGTGAAACAAAGCCAAACTATTCAACAACTTTTGGATGAATGTGTTTCTCTGCGATCCAAAATTGAGGAACTTCACCTTAGGCCATCCCATGGTTCACCTCCTCAGTCAAATATTGACATCTATGAAGAAGAATCATCTCTAGTCAAGGTTCTTCCTTACTTAGATTTGAATGTTCTTGCTCCAGGTTTTGGTTAATTATTCTCAAGTTGGAAGGATTTTTTTTCTTATATGTATAGTTCATTACTTGTTTTTCCGCTTGTATCCTGGGGGTTTTATTTAGAATATATACATTACGACACTATGGACAATGCCCTATATCAAAACTCTACGTCTTTCAACTAGTAGGCAATTTTGATTCTGGATTGAGAAATTTGGAAGCTTTCCCTTTGAATTTTGGAAATGATGTATTATTCTGGCATGTTTACATGCCATTTTAAATTAATGAAATCTTCCCCTTTACTGTAAGAAAAAAAGAGAAAAACATATATGGCTCATAATTGAAATAAATAAATGTTGGAAAAGCATTCTCACACTTCCAAGCATTACATATGCATGGAAGACTCTAGGGTTATTGCAAAATTTTTGCATTATTACAAGTAGAGAACAAGGGAAGTGGTGGAAATTGAGAAACATACAAATGAATTAAATTAAGACAATGGTTTTTAACTAAAAGAATCTAGGAAGCTTATAATTCAACATCTTATCAACAATAACACCCATCAACAATAATTATGTCAATCTATTTATCCACAATGAACATTGGATTGAATAAGAATGTTATTTTTTGATAGGTTGACACATTGAATTATTGACTTTCTCTCAATAGGTCTCCCATAGTAAATAATTCTCAATGATAAATCCAACGATGAGCATACCTCTTAAATATTGTCTCCTTCAGCCAACATATTGGTTCAAAATGTTGAGAATTATCATAACATAATAACATAGGTTCTCCTCACTTTGATAATCTCCCAAGGTGAATAAATGAAAGGTGTAGGCTTATAGAGATTTCTCAATATATAACCTTCCCACATATAGATTTCGGAGGCCCACTTGAGTGCACTTAGAGATAAATGATTTTGTATAAACTCCTTCCCAATTTCGTATAGACTTCATCCAATTTGCACTAGGGAAACGTCTATATGAACTTTCTCTAGAGTGTCATCATTGCACTCCAAGTGTGCTCAAGTAGGCCTCCCAAATCTACATGTGGGAAAGTAAAGACATCCCAGGTAACCACTCATTATGATGGCTTGCAAACTAGGACCAAGCCTTTAAAAAATTTCTCTAGGGTTTTATCATTGCAATCTGAGGGTGCTCAAGTGGGCCTCCCAATTATAAATGTGGGAAGAATGAGAATTCCTAGGTAGCCACTCATTCTAATCATTTTATTGATAGAATTTCTAGATAACCACTCATTATAATCATTTACTTGATTGAATTTCTAAATAACCACTCATTTTAATTGCTTTCATGATGGAATTGCTAGACATTATAATTGCTTGCTTGATGGAATCTCTAGATAATCACTCATTTTGACAAAAAATACAATACCAAACTATTTTTTTTAAATAAAGTACTCACAACCCTTAATTTTGACATCATTTCAAAAAAATTCTTAATAAACATGCCACTACTTTGTATAAATTCCCAAGTGAGATGATTTCTTCATGTTAATTATCATGCACAAACATATAACCATTGGAATCCAATACAGTAGAAAGTTTACATCTACAATGAGCTATAAAAGTTGGAGCATAGTCAATGGGAACTAGCTTGGGTGGTTAAAGCATAGTTATGATCTCTATCCCACTTACATTCATCTCTAATTAATGAAATCCTCACTCTTTACTGGGTTGATTTACCTTCGTAAGGAAATGTTTCTTGTGGATGGGGACAGGTGTGATACCTACGAGAATTCAGTATATTAGATTCCCCCAATCATGGTCATGTAGCTAAGAAATTGTCTTCACAAGTTCTTTGGTGGAAATTCTTGTCATTGATCAAAGTATTTCAAATAAAAAAAATTGAAGAACTTGAAAACAAGGAAACTACCTCTATAAAAAAGAACTAGATCACGTACGGAATTCATTTCTTCTTGGAAAATATTAAGCATTACGTAGAGTTTCATTTTGAAACCATGATGAGATAGGTAAAGTAGGAGGGACTATGATGGTTTCAATGTTTCAAACATAAAACTCCTCACATCAATGTTTGAGGCAGAGAGTCTACATGGTTCCTACCTTCTTTTCCTTCCTACCAATCACAAGTAGTAAGTTGTGGAGGAAAATGAAATAGCACTCTAGTAGTCCAATAATGACATGCTTCCTTAACCCTTATTAATAGGAGTAGGATAATGGGAACAATTTACCCCACTAAAATCCAATGAGCCAATCTTTGTTGAAGTTGGTCATGAAACACACTGAAATTCCAAATTTTGATCACACATATGGATTCACATCCTCAAAAACCTCTACCACACATGAATTATGAAATATATGGATATGTGCATTTTCATCAAACAAAAAGATTTTTTGTTGGATTTCTATGAAAAATTGTTGGTTTGACCTCCCATTATTTTTATTGGATGGAAAAGGGGAAAATGATGGCCTATTATCCTAGTGCTTATTTATATGTAGAATATCCCCTATATTGATGGATACATTAAGAATTTGTGTGCATTCATTATGGATGTATGGTGGGAGAATCAAACAAGTGGTCTGGGTTAATGGCTTCATATCCCACTTCTCCTATATTCTATGATGTTTTCAACATTCCAAATGTAAAACACGTCATATCAATGTTTGAGGTACGTGATTCCTTATTTATGTTCCTTCCTTACAAATCATAAGTAATAAGTTGTGAAGGAGAAGAAATTATCACTCTTGTGGTCCAATAATGGCACATTTCCTTTACCCTTATTTATAGGAGTACGATAATGGGAAACATTCTTCCCTCATCAAAATTTGTCAATCCAATCTTTGTTGAAATTAACCATCAAATGTAATAAAATAACATATTTTGATCACACGTGTGGATTTGACAACCTTGAAAACCCCTACTACACCCAAATTATGCAATCTATGTATATGTGTATTTTCATCAAACAAAAAAAACTTTATTCATATTTTTTGTGAAAAAATTTCATTTGATATCTTGTTCTTTTTGTCGAATGGAAAAGGGAGAAAATGGTGATCGGTGATCATATTCCTTATTTATATCATATGTATAGAATATCCTCTATATTGATGGCTCCACTAAGTATTTGTGTGCATTCATTATGGATGGATGCTCATAACATCAAGAAAGTGGTCAGGGTTAATGTCTTCATATCCCACTTTTCCTATATTCTATCATTCAACTTAACTCTGAACTTATCAAGCATCGAGAGAGATCAAATTATTTGAGATTTAAACCATTCTTAAATCCTTGGCATTCTAAAAACGTTTTGCACCTTGATATATTTGATTCATCTCGATGCTTGATAAATGTGCAATTAATATGAGTCTTGGACTATGTGTGTATTGGTAATAATACATTAACCTTATAAATTTATTGTTATTATTATCTTTATGAAACATTTTAGCCGACATATGTCACACTAGTCTTATGGACATATATGACACAACTATCTTATACAGTATTATATATCGTGCCTCTTGGGAAAAAAACATTATAGTTATTACTTTTTTTTAAGTAACGTTTTAGTCCTATATGTGTTATGTTAACATTATGGATAGATGTAACACATATCCTCCAAAGTTGAATAGTAGATTGATGCAATGAGGATAACTTGACATCATATCATAACTTTCACTTCAATCATACCACCGCTATGATTTAGCATGGATCCTAGAATTTCTTATATGCTCATCCAAATCTTCTAAGAATAATCTTGAAGACACTTATGGATTCATATCAAAACTTCATTGTAATATGGTGTTGTGTACTTCACATTGCATATTGATTGTAGAATGTATCAAATTTGGATAGTTAATATGGAGTTGTAACAAAGTCCATTATATCACTTGTGATAAGTAACATACATCTTTTTAGGGACATTACAAATTTAGTGGAATTCCTGCTAACATAATGGTTAATTAGTTGTTGGAAGAATGCATTCTTGGTAACTTTTCCCTTCTCCTCCATGGAAAGCATTGTATGGATGGATGTGTGAGAAAAATAAATAATCAATAATTGAATAACTTTGTGCATCTTGGAATAGATAAAATTCTTGGAGATGATGATTTGAAACTAAAAGAATCTTGGAAGCTTATAGTTCAATATCTCATCAATAATAGCATTCATCGAAAACAATTTTATTGATCTATTCATTCACATCAAGAATGAATTAAAGAAAAAAGGCAATTTTTTATACACCCAACTCATTGAATTATTGTTTTCCACTCAACGAGTCTCCTTTTATTGATGACTCCTCAATGATAACTGACGATGAGCATATATCTTGAATATTGTCCCTAGAATATGAACTAACTTATTGGTTCAAAACATTGAGAATTATCTTAACATAAAAACACATGTCTCCTTATTTTGATAATCTTCTTGGGTGAAGAAATGAACAATGTAGGTCTATATAGATAAGACAAGTCTAAACATTTTACAATTTGGACATTCTTTTAACAATCTCACTGAAATCCGACTATAAAATAATCGTCAGAATTACAATTTTTCGTTGTTGGATTTTCATTTTTTTATTGAAGAAATGGATTCCTCGCCCTCACAAATCCCTATTGCACCCAAATTATTCAATCTCAACAATTAAAATATGCGATTCTAGCAATTCGTAGTTCGATTTTGAGCAAAAATATCAAAAACATATGACCACAAAAGGTCCAAATCATAGCATGTTTAGACTACACTCAATAAATACCCTACCCACGTGCATTCAGAGCCAAATGATAACACCATAGAAAACGTTCGTACAAATTTCACCCCAATTGTGTATAAAATTTATCCAACATTGAGTGGAGTGAACTCTATACAAACTCATTTTAAAACATCATTGTTACACTCTTAGTGTGCTCAAACATACCTACCAAATTCTCATATCCCTCACCCTCCTTCCTATCCAAATCCTGATATATATCTACATTTCCAAATGAAACATAGTAAAATCTTTCATTTCCAAACTAAAATTAAGCAACATGAAAGTATGGAGCTCTCCTCTCACACATTATGACTGCCTCTTAATTATCCACATATCGCCTCTTCCCAAAATTTGGGTGACAAGAAAAATGTGGCTAAATCCATCCCTATTTGAAATTAAAAAAAAAACACGCCATCAACAGTGGAAAAAGAACAAAGAATCTGATGGGATGATGTGGCATCTCAACCTTCACGTCATGATGGGATGGACCTTTATTTCTCTACATTCCTCGCCCACGTGTCGGAGTTACATTGAATTGTAATAATAATTGAATATGTTACATCTTTATGAGACCACGATTGATTGATTGATTGGTTTATTTTAATGACGTCCATGAGACTGAACAACCTAAGGGACCAAGAGAATAACATACCTAACTCATCTTCACACTCTTTTTGATGTCATATCTTTTGTTGTGAATCTTGACTAGAAGACTAGAAATCTGGTTGATCTTATCCTTGTCAAATCACTGGTGTATGTTGTCGACCTTTAAGTTGTTTTCATACTAATTGTGGATATTCTCATAGGTTGCACATTCCATGACAAAGTTCCACTCAGTCTCCACCACACCCTTATTGCAGAATATGCAAGTTCTCTCCTCCCAAACTTCTTTGGGTACCCTCCACCTACCGGTCTCACATCTAAGGTGATGTGAACCCATCCTGAGCTGAGAAACTCAAAACCTTTATTTTCCTTTAATAATTTCCCCTAAATATGTTTTCTCACTATGATCATGATTTGGGTTAGATGTAGTATGTTTTTTTACGCCCACTGTGATTGTTCCACGTGGCAGTCCTAAATTTTTCAATCACATACTTTTTTATTTCTTCTTTGGTGTTAGGACATTCATGTAGCTTGATATTCCACTTACTCAACCACTTTTTATTTTTCTTCATCCAATTTTTCTTCTTACGGTCTAACTCTTCCTCCATGGCTAACTTGGGCCAACGTTGGCTATCCATGTTTTCTGCATTCTTTAAATAGCTTATTAATTTGGTTATCGATGTCGCCTCTAATGGAAAAATACATGTTTCATCTAAAAGAATTTCATACGGGATTGTGGCTTTAACTTTGAGATTGCTAGTAATTAATTGCTTATGAATTATTCCTAGTTGTCTCCAACTTCAAGTTGATACGTTGCTTCTCCATATTTCACAACCACAGAGAACAACCAGCATAACCAACAAACCAAAGAGGGTTTTTTTGGTTTTCCAATCCCAAAGTTTGGCTATTCTGCACCTATTTTGGAGTAAATATGAGGCTCTCCATCCTCCTTGTATACTTTTCTCCCTACAAGTCTCCCAACTAAGCTTATAGTGGAATTCAATCCCAAGATATTTGTATTCTTTCACTATCTCTAGTGGGCTTTATTATGGCACAAGTTGTAGGTTGGGAAAATCCCGACCCAACCAAGGAACAAGTTCTATAACTATGTGAATTTTACACCAAACGTCACATCGATGTAGGTCCCGCACTTCAAGGGTGACTAGGTCAGTATAGGGAGGCGATCTCGGTGACCCTAGGGGGATTGAGATGGAAATGGAGATATATGGAAGTGAAGCCCCTATAATTCAATTCTAAATGGATTGAAGGGTAGGGATAGATGTCTTGTAAGTCAAGTAAAGGATACCCCACAAGTAAAGTGCTTTTTCAGATGATTCTACCTACCTGAGACACAAGAAAACACACCTTGCAATATTGTATGTTAGTTGGATCAAAAAGTTAAGATTGTTTTCCCTAATTTGAAGCAATAGATGACAGTATATATCAGCAAGAAAAATATACTATAAGATTCTCAATATTTTCTCAAGATCAAGTAGAAAATGTGAGAGAAAGACTAGCAATTGACTAGCTAAACTCAAGATGAAAAACCAATACTCTTAGCACAAAAGATAAGGTTGTTGTAAAAAATTGTTTGTAGAAAACTAATTTGCCACATATCCATTTTTCAAAAGTTACATCTTTCAGTGGTTAACAGGCCTAAATTTTCCCTTAACCACCAAAAGTAGAGCTTTCGGTGGTTAAAGCACCCAATTTTTTCCAGTGTTAACCACCAAAAGCCTGTCACTGCCAGATTTGTTGAAAAAATGCCTAGATCGAAGTTTTACTGATCTGAATCACTTGAAACCACTTTTAGTGGGTAGATGTTGAATTATAGAGTCAGATTCAATGTCCATTTTTTATGCATAAAGATAAAAAGAGGTGTTCAAATCAGTTTTGGTACCTATTTTGGTGGCAACAAATTAGGGTTTTGGCACAACTCAGCAAATTTGAATTCTATCTTTTGGAAGAGTCATCAAACAGCCTTGGGAGGCTAGTCTGCACTGCATCAGGACTCTACTACTATCATATGTGGGATTGACCTCATCTTGAGGATCTTTCCTTAATTTTTGTAAATATAGTTTTGACTTTCTATATTTAGTAAATCTAATCCATTAATTCAGGATCTAGATACTGTGTTGTAAAAGCTATAAAGCTGAAAACAGAAGATGAACTAAAGGGTTCAATCCTGGATACATTTTGGCTCATGTACTCAGACTCTCATCTTGATATGAATCACAGTTTTTTTTTGCTACCAATGTCAGATTTGTTCATGTGTTGCATTAATCTGTACTTTGATTCAGTTTAGCTCAGCTTTTAAGAACTGTCATCTTCTTATTTAGCTCATGAATTTGAATTAAAGGATCTCTTACTATCTTGTATGACCCTGCATGTTAATGTACTTGGTTATCTAGATTAGTGTTCTTCATACCCTATTTCAATTACTATGTCTGATCATTGATTTCTAAAAGCATTGTCTTATTCGAATGCATGATAAGTTGTTATTCTCATTAGCCACTAAGTTATCCCATTGATCCAAGCATACCAAATTTACCATATTCTTAAGTTACCAAGCATCTTTGGCCTACAACCCCAAAGAGTTTCTTGGAGTGATAACACCTGTGGTTGTAAAATTCAATGTATTATATCGAGAAAATCAGCCACAAGAATCCTCTCAAACGTTTCCAAAAAGTGCGCTAGGACAAGGAGAGTAAATGTGTAAATTTTGAGCAAAAACCAATGGTTGATAAGAGAGTTATTAGAGAAAGTATGTTAGGGTTTTTGCAGCCCTAATGTCTAAAGATGAAAATTTGTAACAGCAGAAATAAGTATCCCCTAGACAGGGATACCCTAGTGGTTGTGAGGTGCCCAAGGAACAAGGAAAACAAACCACTTAGCAAGAAGCAAAAATGACCAAAATTCGTGTTTCCCAATGCAATAATTTTATATCTCCAATGCAACAAATCAATGACTAGTGCCTTTACTATTGGGTTAATGGAGTCACAAGGAGCTTAGAGAAGATACATATTCCTTGGGGGTGTAAGCTCTTTTACTTCCCAAGGAAATTTTATCTAAGCTAAGGTTTAAGATAAGAGGGTGTATTCTCTTATACTTCTCTTAGCAAACCCTTAATCAATGAGATGAAGCAAGAAAAAATGGTGAAGAATATGGTGGGGCCATATGCCCTTATACTTCCCACCTAGCTCCTAGCATAAAACAACTTGACTTGAAATAAATGATAGCAAAAGATTAAAAACCATACCAATATCAAGATAAATGCTAAGACAATTCACCACAAGAGCTAGAAAGCATCATCCAAAACTAGCGCTAGGCCTTCATCCATCAACCATTCACAAAATCAGCCATACATAAGTGCACAAGAGATAAAATAGCTAAGGAGGCCAAAAATTTCAGACCAAAACCTCTTGTGAGAGGAAAGTTATGATTCAAAATGAGATCTTATGATCTCTATTTATACAAAAATTAGCCAACATGGCTTGTCAACAAAATAAGGAGTAAAACACGAGATTAAGGGTCAACAACCCTAATATTTCCCCCTTAACACAATAATATTAAACAATTCACCTACAATTTCATCTTTTGCACAAGTTAAACCCTAATCTAAGATGTCGTCACCCCTTTAGGAGATGTTTTGTCACTTTGAGGGGGTTGTTGGTGTTGGAGAAGCATGGAAGGGCCTCCCAAGGCCATGTGTCAAACATTTAAGTGATCTCATCAGGGTGAATACCCTCTTCTCCTCAAAATTTCCAAGTGAAAATGAGTGGCACCTCACCACCAATCCCTAGCCCCCAATATCATGACGTCATGCTAAAAAGTGGGCCGTTTTGCCCCTCCTGGAAAAATCGTTTGGCAAGAAATGGGTGGGCTAGGTCATCCAAGTCATTATCACGGACGTCCAATTCATCTCTCTCTCATCTAGCATGTAGGCCCCTGGCATCCAACCTGTGGGTTTGTATCCCCATGGAAGCCCAAGCTAGGCTTGTTCTCCCAAAACTATCCACCAACTAGGTCCTGCAAAGACAAATGAACACGCCCTCCAAGGATCTCAAGTAATAACATCATGATAAGCAGATCCAATCAATAAATAATCCATATAAGCATGTGCATCAAATATTACTATATCAAACAATTAATATCTCAAAGACACTATGTGACTTATCAAGCTTAAGTATGGGAGGGTTGACGAGGTGTCATATTGGGTAGATCTTGCCCTAGGTCAAGGAGAGCCTCCAAGAGGTCCCTCTCTAAGACATGTAGAGTGTATGAGGTGGATGGGATCAAGACTCAATGGGAATAGAGCTCATGACATACTAGGGGTCGTAGTGTCTCATTCATGGGTGCTTTTGTAGAGGGTGTGTGGTACCTTTGTTTGCAATGCATTTTTTCCAAACCCATCATTTTCATTTTATCTTTCTTTATTTATATTTTATTTAGCACAAGAAGAGGTTGAAGGTCACTTCCTTGGCATGGTGACCATATGGTGGCAATGTCACCCACAAATGTCTAATGGAGATGAGAATGTTGGCTTGTTGTGAGACCCCTTTTCTCTCATCCATGCAACTAAGAGTTAGTGCCCTGGTTTGGTGACCAGATAATGATAATGCCATACCACTAGATATCCATGGACGTGATAGGTCGGCTCATTATGAGACCTCCTATCCTCCAATCTATCTTTCAGGTACTTCTTTGTTATATTATGGGCCCACCTTTATTCAAAGATAAGTGTTTTATTTCTTTCTTGGGTGATCCTTGGGCGAAGCATCTAGAAGGTTCATATATCGTTTTTATCTTTTACCCAACACCAACCCCTCCGAGCCTTTAGCCCCTTCTTCCCATAGAATGAGGGACAACCCTTTCTTGGGTCAATACACCCTAAAATCCCAAGAGATAAGGAAACTAATGGGAATAATGATGGAAACTAGTAATTATGGTAGGGAATGGTATGATGGCTTATTAAGGGATTTCCCAGTAGCAAGCCCATTCCCAAAGAAGACCACTAACTAGGGAACAATGTCAACCACAAAGGTGAAGCAAGGAAAAATACATAATTTCCAAGCACTTATCATGAAATCTAGAGCAATATAAGATACAACATAATCAAATGGCTTAGGTATTGAAATGATTCTCACCATAATACTGTTGATTAAGGTTGGTTGTCATTGATGTCAACCCTTGAATAAATCCCCATAGCACGAAGGTTTGGGTAATGGACCCAATAATTTTTTATGTAAATATGACTCATTATTGTTTTGTCATCGTTAATAAGAAGTAAATATGGATGAAATCCAAAGTGGTCCCCTTATGGTGAAAGCCCTCACGGGAAGACGCTTTGCGGAGTAAGAGAACCCATGCTTAATTGTGGAATAATGAGATGAAGGATATTAAATTTTTCAAGGAAACTATCCTAGATGGATAGTGTTTGTCATGCCATTTCTGGTGGTATGTGGAACGTAACATAACTCCTCACAGTTAAAGAGTTATGGCCATGAGAAGTTGGAGACCCCAGCTTTGGGTAATGGACCCAGTTTGTTTGATGGGTAACAGTATGAGTTTTGATATATTTTTAGATAATACTATTCTATATGGATATTTCATGTCATGCCATTTCTGGTGGTATGTGGAACATCACATAACTCCTCACGGTTTGAGAGTTATGACCTTACGAAGTTGGAGGACCCTCATATGTCATCTAGAAGCCCCAAAAGGTCAAAGTAGTCAAAGTGGTTTAAGATATTTTTAAAGGATAAATAATNAGTGATGAGTGTATTATAATTCAAATTGAATACAAAATAAATTATTTCAGTAATAATTTTAATGGAGAAATTAGAAGTGGGTTAACCCTAAAATAAGGAAAGTCGGCCAAGTGACCTAAAAGATGTTTTTAAGGAAGCTACTTGGAGAGTATAAATAAGAGGAAAGGCTCTCTCATTTAACACACACTTGAGCATATTGAATATCTATAGGTGTCTAAGGTAACCAAGGATATCTAAATTGGAATTTTGAGTGAAGGTGAATAAAAGAAGGTCGAAATGCAAGGAAGGATAAATTCTTTTGATGGTGCTTTTTAAGGTATGTTATTTACAAGTCATTTCACTATTTTAGCTATAACTTTTTTTTATATACTGATTCAGACCTTGAAATTGATATTCCATTGATAAAACATATCCAAGTATCCGTGGTAAAAAATTCAGCTTGTGGGTCGTTTTATTTTGGGAGTTACACTCCGTGGAATATAGGGTTTGTGGCTAGTCCTGAAACTAGTCAAAAACAGGTGTTTCGGGTAAAAACGTCGTAACTTATTCATAAAAAATCCAAATTCAGTGAGACAAAATGTGTTGGTTAGGGTAAAATATTTAGTATGTTTTGTAACAGTTTCAGATCAATTCAGCAAATATTCCATGCGGGGCACGCTCTACAAGGTCTCTCTCTAGAATAAGCCAGAATTCAGCAAGGTATAGCATTTTTGCTATAATTCATTTTCTGATAGGTTCCAAGTAGTGATACTTAGAGGAATTGCATTAAACACACTAAAGAACATTGTGTATCAGTTTTAGATCTTTCTACATTATAGGTACAAAGTTATGATTACTTCAAGTTAGGGTTGTTGACTAATCCAAAACTAGGCATGTGAGACTAAAGAAAAGTTTGATGAAAATGCTAGTCTCTTGTTGTTAAAGTTAAGGAAGGTTTGCAGAAATGTGATCATATACACCAAGTCTATTACAGAACTACAAATAATATTTGGATGATAAAATTGATGAGGGCTTTTGGTTGAGTTACATGTTGAGTACATGGTTGAGACAAGTAGTTGATGAGTTGGCACATACATGAGGTGTATAGTTGATGATGTTGGTTGACGAGTAGTTGACACATGATTGATACATACTTGTTACATGGTTGGATGCACTTGTTTATGGTACAGGTT
>JASDQU011100533.1:9280-38037 GCA_032191745.1 Picea mariana | reverse complement strand
AGATTGGTATGTAAAGGATATGCACAGATTGAAGGAATCGACTTTGAAGAGACAATTGCCCTAGTTACCAGAATGGAATCAATCCATTTTCTTTTAGCTTATGCATGCTCCAAAAATGTTAAAGTATATCATATGGATGTAAAATCATCTTTTCTAAATGGGGAACTTAAAGAAGAAGTCTACATTGAACAACCAGAAGAATTTCAGTTGTCAGAAAACATAGACTATGTGTGTAAATTAAAGGTCTTGTATGATCTAAAACAGGCTCCTAGAGCATGGTACTCTAGACTGGATAAGTATTTGCTGCAGGCAGTGTTCAGAAAAGGAAGTGCAAACAGTAACCTCTACATCAAGGTAAGTCAAGGTAATATTTTATTAATTGAAGTTTATGTTGATGATATTATTTTTGGTAGTGATGATGACAGGTTAAGCTGGAAATTTGCAAAAGACGTGCATAATGAATTTGAAATGTCATTACTTGGAGAACTATCCTTCTTTCTAGGACTTTAGATACATCAAAGCAACCAAGGAATTTTTATTTCTCAAACCAAATATATCATAGAAATGCTAAAGAGGTTCGGAATGGAAGATTGAAAACCAGTTATCACTCCCATGAAAACCAGTTGTAAGTTGAGCAAAGATCATGATTCGAAGTCTACAGATCAGAGGCAATACAGGTCAATGATTGGCAGCCTGCTATATGTGACAGCATCCAAACCAAATGTAATGCAGGCAGTTGGACAGGTGGCACAATTTCAAGAAGCACCAAAGGAATCACATGTATTAGCAGTAAAGAGGATCTTCATATATCTGAAAGGAATAGAAGAGTTTGGATTATGGTATCCAAAAAGAAAAGATCTATCACTTATTGCCTACACAGATGCAGATTGGGTAGGTTGTATTGATGACTGACGAAGCACCAATGGAGCAGCGTTCTACTTAGGTGAGTGTTTGGTATCATGACTAAGAAAGAAACAATCATCAGTATCTCTATCTACAGCCGAGGCAGAGTATATTGCAGCAGCAGCATGTTGTACACAGGTTCTTTGGATGAAACAAACTTTGACAGATATACAGGTTGAGTATGATGAGCCCATTCCAATATATTGTGATAATATAAGTGCCATCAGTATCTCAAGAAACCCGATGATGCACTCCAAGACGAATAACATTCCAATCAAGTATCACTTTCTACGGGAACAGGTTGCAGAAAAGAACATCAAAGTTGAGTATGTGGGTACAAAAGAACAAGCGGCAGACATCTTTACAAAACCACTTCCATGGGAAGATTTTGAATATCTTCACCAAAAACTTGGAGTTATTTCTACTCCAAAATGAATGTTTTTTGAATGCTTATCTTATATGTCTTATATGTACATGAGGAAGAACCATAATAGGACAGTTCAGTCAAGGGGGACAGCCTTGAATGGAAAGATATCTTTGCCATTGATGACAAAGAGGGGGAGATTTATCAGATGCAGAGGACAGAGGCATGGATCTAGGGGGAGAAGATTTATCAGATGCAGAGGACATATGCATGGTTCCAAGGGGAGCATGAGCGATATGATTTCATTATTGCATCAAAGTGTTTCCATCAATGCCAAAGGGGGAGATTGTTGATTAAGGTTGGTTGCCATTGATGTCAACCCTTGAAGAAAGCCCTGTAGCACAAAGGTTTGGGGAATGGATCCAATATTGTTTGATGTAAATATGACTCATTATTTTTTTTTCATGGTTAATAAGAAGTAAATATGGATGAACTCCAAAGTGGTCCCCTTATGGTGAAATCCCTCACGGGAAGACGCTTTGCGGAGTAAAAGAACCTATGATTAATTGTGGAATAATGAGATGAAGGATAGTGAATTTGTCAGGGAAACTATCCTAGATGGATATTTCTTGTCATGCCATTTCCGGTGGTATGTGGAACGTAACATAACTTCTCACGGTTAGAGAGTTATGGCCATGAGAAGTTGGAGACCCCAGCTTTGGGTAATGGACCCAAGTTTGTTTGATGGGTAACGGTATGAGTTATGATATATTTTTAGATAATACTATTCTATATGGATATTTCATGTCATGCCATTTCTGGTGGTATGTGGAACGTCACATAACTCCTCACGGTTTGAGAGTTATGGCCTTACGAAGTTGGAGGACCCTCATATGTCATCTAGAAGCCCCAAAAGGTCAAAGTAGTCAAAGTGGTTTAAGAGATTTTTAAAGGATAAATAATAAAGTGAAGTAATGAGTGTATTATAATTCAAATTGAATACAAAATAAATTGTTTCAATAATAATTTTAATGGAGAAATTNAATTAGAAGTGGGTTAACCCTAAAATAAGGAAAGTCGGCCAAGTGACCTAGAAGATGTTTTTAAGGAAGCTACTTGGAGAGTATAAATAAGAGGAAAGGCTCTCTCATTTAACACACACTTGAGCATATTGAATATCTATGGGTGGCTAAGGTAACAAAGAATATCTAAACCAGAATTTTGAGTGAAGGTGAAGAAAAGAAGGCCGAAATGCAAGGAAGGATAAATTCTTCTGATGGTGCTTTCTAAGGTATGTTATTTACAGGTCATCTCACCATTTTCACTATAACTTTTTTTTCTATAATGATTCAGATCGTGAAATTGCTATGACATTGAGAAAACATATCCAAGTATATGTGGTAAAAAAATCAACTTGTGGATCATTGTATTTGGGTAGTTACACTCCGTGGAAAATAGAGTTTGTGGCTAGTTCTGAAACTAGTCAAAAATAGGTGTTTCAGGTAAAAACCTTGTAACTTCTTCATAACAGATCCAAATTTAGTGATACCAGATATGTTGGTTAGGGTATAATATGTAGTATGTTTTGTAATAGTTTTAGATCAATTCATAAAATATTCCATGCGGGGAACGCTCTACAAAGTCACTCTCTAGAATAAGCCAGAATTCAGCAAGGTATGCCATTTTTTCTATAACTCATTTTCTGAGAGGTTCCAAGTAGTGACACTTGGAGGAATTGCATAAAACACATTGAAGAACATTTTGTAGCAGTTTCATATCTTTATACATTACAGGTACAAAGTTATGATTACTTCAAGTTAGGGTTGTTGACTAATCCAAAACTAGGCATGTGAGACTAAAGAAAAGTTTGATGAAAATGTTAATCTCTTGTTGTTAAAGTTAAGGAAGGTTTGCGAGAATGTGATCATATACACTAGGTCTATTACAGAGCTACAAATAATATTTGGATGATGAAATTGATTAGGGATTTTGGTTGAGTTGCATGTTGAGTACATGGTTGAGACAAGTAGTTGATGAGTTGGCACATACATGAGGTGTATAGTTGATGATGTTGGTTGATGAGTAGTTGACACATGATTGGTACATACTTGGTAAATGGTTGGATGCACTTGTTTATGGTATAGGTTGATGAGCAGTTGTTTGGTACAGGTTGGTGCATGGTTGATGCACTTGTTTATGGTACAGGTTGATTACAGGTTGAAGTACAGGTTGATGCATGGTTTATGCATGGTTTAGATTTATTGGTATAGATTTACAGCGATATATCTCGCAGTGATAGTGTGACAGTGGTTCCATCATTCTACTTCTACTTCAGGGTGGCAGGACGGGGCAAGTACAGGTGTTTGTATCCACCTTCCGGTTGTAGCCGGAGAACATAGGGGGTTGTAGCCTCCTTCTGGTTTTAGCCAGAGAATTGGGGAGTTGGAGCTTCCCTCAAGTTGTAGCCTGAGAAACTAGGGGGTTGGAGCCTCCTTCCAGTTGCAGCTGGAAAACAAAGGAAGTTGGTGCTTCCAATGAATGTAATTTTTCAAGACATATAAGAAAAAGCATTATGTGGTTTTCTCTCGATTTGGGTTTCCACGTAAAACACTGGTGTACTGTGTATGTATGTGATTGTTTATTTCTTACTGCTCATTATTGGATAATAATTCTACATTGATATAACAATTGAAGAAAAAGGATTATAATTACGCTATTACTGATTCACCCCCCCTCTCAGCAATCCAACAAATACTGCCTTGTACCTCATGGAGCAAGGTCCATTGTCTTCTGAAAGCCAACTGGTATGGTGGATTCCATCTATAAACATGTGACCATCTGTGGTGGTGAGTGGATTTTCTATCTGTGCAAAGGGTATTGTTAGTCATGTAGTCTCTCAACACTCCATATATGCAACCTAAGGACCTCGAGGCATCATCTCCTTAGTTATCCACAAAATGGGGATAACAGGATTCCTTCAAAAAGAAAGGTGATTGGTTTGTCTTTTATATTTAAAGAAAAGATCATGATTTTGGTCTTGGCAATGTTCACTTGCATCCCTACCTCCTAACAAAAGTGTTCTAAGGCCTTTAAATGCTCTCTTAATACATGTGTTGTTTTTTAAATTAGAATAAGAGCATCCACATATAAAAGTAGCTTCACCACATACCTTGCTAAATACACACCCTCTCCATCCGTCCTGTTCAACCAAGCTTCAAACTTATCAATGTATAAACCAAACAAAGTGGAAGATAGAGGACATCCATGTTTAACGCCAATATCACTACCAAAACATCTGGGCATTCCTTCACTTGTTCTGATTTTAGTTCTAACCTTCTCATAAACTTTGTGAATTGTCGCTCTATATCCATCTGGGATACCCAACTCTTCCATTCTATTCCATAGTTTGTCTCTAGGCACTGTGTCAAAGGATTTATTAAAGTCCACAAAACAACAATAGGTTGTTTCACCTTGTTTATTCCATATTTTCTCTATCAAATGTCTAAGGGTGACACAATCATCAATGGTAGAATGCCTAGGTCTAAAACATGCCTGTCATTTTCCCTTTTTCCTCATCTTCTGCCCAACTGTTGATTCTTCGCTCTATCATGCTCCCAAAAAGATTTCCCATGAGGGGGATGACCATAATAGTGCGGTAGTTTGAAGGGTTATTGATATCACCATTCTTAAAGAAAGGAATGACCACACTGGTGGTCCATTCACTTGGAAAGACGTCTTGAACGATCCCATTGAAAATTCCTTTTATGTGAGGTGCAAGGAGCTCAACCCCCCATTTAAAAAAATCAACTTGAATCTTGTCTATGTCCTCCTCTTTGTCGCTTGATAATTTGTTTATTCCTTGTTTGATATGATCCACTGTGAATAGTTCCATTGATGTTTTCACTATGGGAGGAGTATCTTGCTTGTGTACCCGCTCATAAACGAACCTCGCATATTCTAACCATTGGATATATGTAATATTGTTTTCAGTCTTCTTTATCTTTTGTTGTAGTTCTCTCCAAAATCCTTTGGGGTTGGGTTTTCCAAGAGATATTAACTCCTTTCTTCTTGCATTTACATACTCTTATTTTTTTAGTGTACTAATTTTTCATATTTCTTCTTGTTTTCTTTGCCCAAATTTCTCTATTTTAGAGATCTCTTGGTTGCCTTGCATTCTTCATCATACCATGGATTTGTCAAAAAGGTACTTGTAGCCCTCTTCTTGGGATGAGACCTTTTAGATGCACTTAAGGCCTTGTGGATTGTTGGGATGAACAAACTACTATGAACATGACCACTCATCGCTTTGGTTGTCTCATCTGCCTTTTTGTACTTTATAACATGAAATCATTGCTTAAGAGCGGCACTAAACCTTTCCCTATTTTCCTGATTCATGAGGATTTTTCCTTTGGAAATATTTTTCTTTTGTATGCTAAGGATTTGATTATTATGTAGACTATCAGGGAAGTCTAGCTTAACCAATAGGGGGGCGTGATCAGATTTCATTTCAATAGGGCAGTCCCCTATATCAAACCTCATCACTCTAAAAGTAAAACTTTGAGCGCAGATTAAGTAATCTACCACACTTTGACCATTTTAAGTTTTGCATGTGATGCTCCTTAACGCTGGCCACCCTCTCATTCTATCGTAGATAATCATGCCAAACAAACTGCAAAGCCCCAGTAATTATGCCCCAAAGTGTGTCACGCCCCCATTACCATCTTGTGAATCTATTTCTCATGATTGATCTCCACTCTCTTCTAACCATAAGGGATTGTTTTCCCCTCTTTCTTCATTGCTCAACTGGAGAGATTGGTTGTTAGTTGTTCTTGCATTAAAACTACCCATTAACATTACTTCTCCCAAGTGGTTGAATATAGAGATATCTCTTTTTAATGAGGCATACGGGTCTTTGTTATCTAAATTGCGTCTTTTATAGATCTTTGATTTTTTGGGGGGGAAATAACAAGAAACCAGCCTGAAAGTAACCTCCTTCTCAGTTATTTGCAGCCAGATGTATTGTTTGTTTGGGTTTTCTTTTACCACTTTTACAACACCACACCATTTTTCATTTATTAGAACTGTAACTCCCTCGTGTCGTTTGCTTGTCTCATTTCCTTTGTTCCAAACTGAAGTTTTCTTCTACCACTCGAAATCTGGAACCTTGCACCCATCGTACTCATGTGTTTCTACAAGAATGATAATATATTTCCCCTCTGTTGTGGACCCCAACCCCAGACCTCTTCTCCATGGATAACCTCTGCAATTCCAACTTACTACTTGTAAACAGTGTCATGGGGCCCCAATTTCGTATTTCTTATTTGATAAACGATCACTGATTTGAGCCTTCGCGTTCTTCAACCATGCCCATTTTCCCTCACTTCTTGTTGTTTTCACTTTTTCCCACTCCTTTCTTTGTTGTTCTTGTTGAGAAAAAGTCAAGTCATCATCTAGGTAGATGTGTGTGCCTCTAAGCAATCCTCTATTTCTAAGGATCATATTCTTATCCTCTATATTCCTTAAGATAACTCTTACATGTCTATCTCTTCCTCCCTCTATCTTATGCCCAATCCTGCTTTCTTGGTGATTACACCCTGTCTATTTCAACTTATCTTTAAGGAAGTCTCTTGCTAGAATGTGTGTCCTCTCATTTTCACCAAAGTCCCTCAGTCCTTTGATAATTATATTTGCATCATTGCCTTGCTTATCCTGCTTTTCCTTTATTTGTATTTTGATTTGTTTCTCAAAGATTTATTTTTGTTTGTTTGATGACCCACTTACAACTTGTGACCATGATTTAGGCGATGCTATCCGATCTTTTAGTTGATTTTCTTTAGCTTCCAAACCGGCTAACACTACCTAAATCTCTTGTCTTTGTTTTGTGTCATCTTCTTTCACCAATTCTATTTTCTCAACTTTGGTTATCTTCATATGTTGTAATTCATGTTTCAAAACAGTGACTTCTTGCCGTCCTATTTCCATTTTAACATGCATGCTTGATATTTGTTCATTAAGTGCTTTATTTTCTCCCTCTAATTGTCTCTTGATCTCAATGATTTTGTTTACTTTGTTGCCTTCATGCCATCTTTTATCTTCTAAAATTTCGAGTGTCATTTTCATGCTCATGAGTTCTTTCACATATAGCTTAGATGACCACATTAATGGTGTTGATGTGGGACTATATAAGTCTTTGGTGTCATGGTTAACTACTTTTATGTCATCTTTGTTTGCTTCGAAAACCTCTACTTTGTCCAAATTTCATTAGAGATCCATAATTTCTATTTTCTCGACACTAGTTTGAGAAGCCTTATTGGATATATTGTTCACTTTTGGCAAGATCATTGCAAATTTTTTCTTATATGATTGTCTTAGTTTTCGAATCTGCCTACACTTTAGAATCCCCTTATATTGCTTTGCGTTTACAAAAACCAATCTTTTGTCTGTGTTTCCTGCATCCTTCTGAAAGAAATATGCCATAAAAGAACCCCATGCTCTTGCTAAATCCTCCTCTGTTACTGCAGGATGGGAAAATGGAGATCCACTAGCAAACTGAAGACTATGTTTCTAGGTAGAGCTTAAATCGTCTTGGTGGACATGGTTAAGTAGTGGCAGTGAGCCACTCAACTGAGATTGTAAACCTCCATTGTACCCTGCCATCTCCACAATAATCAGATAGTTTACAGACTTGTTCCCTGTGGTGCCAAGCACTGGTATTTGTGCCTCTTGTACGCTAGACCCCTGTCTCATTGTCCGTTTTGATCGTCCTTAAAGCTGTTGCAGCGTGTCCACGTGTCTCATTGCTTGACTGTGAAAATGGAGACGCCTGAATATCTTACGCGGGATGGAAACGCGTGAATCTTGTCTTCTCCACCGCCTGTGCACTATCTTTTTATTTGGAAACTAAGAGTTATTTATTTGTGGGTGCGTTGCTTTCGGACTAATTTATTTATGGGTGAAAATATCTCCCAGGGAAGCTGTCAACTCGATCCCGCCGACTGTGACGTTAATGACAAGGATACCATGAACGCTCTGGACGTTAATGGCAGGTATGCAATTATGTGTGTTTGCACTTGTCTTATCTCTCATCTTAAAGTTTGATGCAGATATGTATGATTCCACTTGCCTTTTTTAATGTTAAAGTGTGATCGTGATTATAATTTACGTACGATAATAAATTGTAGATCAGGTATGATAGCGCTACCACATAAAATAATGTTAAAATTGAATCCTCGACGAAAACGTTGAATATAAATTTTAAATTAAAAAATCAAATTAGGAGATAGCTTGTTCACATGTACATTTGAGAATCTTGTTTGAGCAAGCTCAGAGCACAATGATAGCACCCCAAGGTGAGTTCATACAATGTTTACCCTTGTTTGAGTCTGCTTGGAGCACAATGATGGCCCTTGCTTGAGCGTGCCTAAAGAGCAATGTTAGCAATGTTAGTGTTGGAGTGAGTTCATAGTGCATGATGGTGCCCACTTGAGCATGTTTGCAACACAATATTAGAGAGCGACTTCATACAATGATAATCCTTGCTTGAGCATGCTCGGAGTGCAATGGTGGTCCTGACTTGAGTGTGCTTGAAGAGCAATGATGACACCAAGAGTGGGTTTGTAGTGCAATGATGGTGTTTGCTTAAGCTTACTCAAAATGCAAAGATAGCATCACTCAACGAGTTCGTACCATGGGGTCTCCACTTAGTGAACCTATGACATAGCGTGTGCGTTCATGGGACATTAAATAATACCTCTAATTTCTCTAGATATTTAAAAATATCTCCCAAAATCCTTTTGTTGAACCCCCCTCCCAATACATCTTTCCAATAAAAAAACCCTTATTTTTACTAGCTATCCACTATTTTTACCAAATACCTATTTTTAAACACCCCAATACCTATAAACCCCCTCGTACCCCACATCCTTCCCCCCCCAATACCTACAATATATTGACCCTATTTTCACAATTTAAAAACCCCCTTATGAATGAACATGATAAGATATTGGTAAACAAGGTGAAACCTATGTGGTTCGTACAATGCTCACCTCGGTGAGGGTTGTACAAACTCGTTTTGAGGTGTCATCATTGCTATTTGAGCATGCTCAAGCAGGGCCCCTAACTCTACATGTAGGTAGGGTAAGACTTGCTAGGTAACTATGCATTATGATCACTATGGAGAGGGTTGCACGAGCTCACTCTTGGGTGCTATTAGTGTGCTTTGAGCATGCTCAAGTGGGCCTCCCAAGTCTATATGTGGGTAGGGTAAAATTCTCTAGGTAACTACTTGTCATGATCACTTGCTCAATGGACTCACTAGATAACTATAGATCCTAACAAAATATACAAGACCCAAATAAAGTTTTTAAAAAGGTACTCGCTATCACTAAGTTCATAATCATTTCAAATTTTTTCTTCATAAACTCACTACTACAGTGTATAAATGCTCAAGGGAAGATCATTTTCTCGTGCTAATTATTAGTCACCAATATGTAGCCATTGGAATGCAATACTATAGAAAGTTTACATCTAGAACAAGCTATACAAGTTGGACTATGATCAATAGGGTCTTTCTTGGATGTTGAAGTGGAGTTATGATAGCCACCCCACTTAGGGTCTACTCTTGTTAATGACATGGTTGCCCCTTGTTGGGCCAAGAAATTGTCTTCGTAAGTCCACTGAGTGAAATTCTCATCGTTGACCAAATCATTTCAAATTTAAAAAAAAATGATTGTAGCTTCAAACAAGTGGTTGGGGTCAATGTCTTCATATCCCACTTCTCTTATATTCTAATATCTACCGCAACTTTGGATCTATCAAACATCAAGTGGGGTCAAATCTCTCAAGGTGCAAACTTTTCTTCAATTTTTTGCATTTTAGGAAAGATTTGGACTTCGATGGATTTGACCCCTCTTGATGCTTGATAGATCTATAGTTAAGATAGATCTAAGTTGGTATATATGTATATGTGTGTGTGTGTGTGTGTGTTTTATATTTTATTGCTAATAATATGATTACCTTATATATTTGTTGTTGTTTTAAGTAATATCATTATGGATAGAGGTGACACATCTCCCTTGTACCATTTTGTAGAATGCGCCTCTTGATGCAAAAAGAATTAGTATTATTATTGTTGTTAATATTAATCAATTTTTTGGTTGACATGTGCCACATCAATTTATAGACAGACATGATACATCTTCCATGTAATGCATTGTAGAATGTGCCTCTTGATGCAATGATAAAGAATGTGGAGAACTTAATATTATCATAACTCTCACTTCAAACATACCCACTTATATGATTTAGCACAAATCCTAACATATCAAGTCATGTTGATATTGTGAGTCATGATGCACTAGGTTAATCCGTTTATTGTGGGAAGAAGGTCCTTTATAACTAAAAGAACAATGAGGTTTGATGATTCTTGACTCCATGTTTCCATGTTGTTGTAGTGTTCATAAATGCTATAGGGAAATATGTTGACTAGAAATATATCATTGTTGATGGTAGAGGTCTTTGATAGTGAGTATGATGATCTATTTGAATCAATCCTTTAGCCTATGTGGAGGATTCAATCTTCCTTCGAGAAACATGTTTGCTAGTGTATTGCAGGAAGACAAAGGAAAAGTACTCTAGTCCTTGACTCCCTCATGGATTATCAAACTAGCCCTACAATAGAGGGTGTTTCTTCCACATTGTTACACACATCCATGCCACACTGTCATATGTGGGAAACWCAAAACAAATGAATTTTAAAGGGATTGAATCAATCTGTTTTGGGGAWGTAATGTCTAGTCTATTGCAAGAAATGAGAATCTTGTGCAACTAATTTTAGAACCTTTGTTCCTTCGGGAATCTAATAGCTTKGGAAATTGAAGTTAGGAGTGTRTGTAATGAYAAACCTATGTAGTGTAAAAGGAGACCATCTATGCAATGACAAAGGGGGGAAAGAGAGCAAGAGAAAGGTTGGTATATYGGTTTAGYTRTTGGTTTTGAAGATTTTGGTTRTAGAGGAGAAGCATAGAGAAAGTARTCAATCACAATAAGGACRTATGTATAGATGCGCTAAGCTAAGAGAGAGCTTGAAGGGCATGAAAGTTTTAAAGCAAGTGCCAAGAAGGTGAAAACATTGTGCCAAATCCTTGTAACTTAGTGAATCCTTGAGTGTATAGTTAATAGTTTGTATGCATTATCTATTAATTGCGGACTTAGTGATATACTTGAAGTTGTATTCCCTAAGAAGGTTTCTCTAGTGACAAAACTCCTTTCTGTGTTATGTAATGACATTTCAGAAATATTATGTGGGTATTTCTTTTTCTATTTGATTCTTGTTAAATTAGAATACTTCCCTACATGCATAAACACACATGAGGGGAGGGGAATTCATTAAACTAGATTTTAGAGTGAGTTCCATTAAGAGATTTCAAATCTGCCACTATATTTGGAATGAATTAGTATCAAATATTTGTTTTGTTTTGATTCTTGAGCTAGTAATTTATGGTGATGGTTACACTACGAGTGGAGACCCATTGTTCACTAGAATACCATGCATGCAATAGAGCTTCAAGAAGTAGTAACATGGCAACAAAATGAGAGGCATATTTCGTTGAAGCTAGGTTTAATAAGTTGGATTTTCATGTGGATAACAATGTGGAATGTGGATAACAATGTGGAGGTGATGAATCTTAAACCTTTAAGAACCCATTCAAGGTCAAAGCCAAGGTAGATATCAAACTATATGATGGTCAATTAGGCCTCAAGAAGCTAAGCAATTGCCTAAGAAAATTTGAATCTTTCTTCGGCTACCGTGGGTTTTTAGAGGTAGATAAGATTTACTTTTCCCCATTAAAAATGGAGGGTTATACATTGTTGTGGACGAGGGGTCTTGCTCTTGGGTTTCCCGGGTGCCGAAACGCCGAAACCCATTCATGCTACACCGATTCGAGGTTTCACATACCGTGATTTTGCAACTGGCGAAGATGAGGGGTCTTGCTCTTGGGTTTCTCAAGTGTCGAAACACCAAAACCCATTCACGCTACACCGATTTGGGGTTTCACATACCGCGATTTCATGAATGGCGAAGATGAGGGGTCTTACCCTTTGGTTTCCCGGGTGCTGAAACAACGAAACCTATTCACGCAAAACCGGCTCATCTACAAAGCGCGTTGTGGTTTTGGGTACCGGTATTTCGCGACTTGTGAAAACGAGGGGTCTTACCCTTTGGTTTCCAAGGTGCCGAAACATCAAAACCTATTCACGCAAAACTGACTCATCTACAGAGTGCGTCGGGGTTTCAGGTAGCGGGATTTCGCGACTTGCGAAAACAAGGGGTCTTACCCTTTGGTTTTCCAGGTGCCGAAACACCGAAACCTATTCACACAAAACCAACTCATCTACAGAGCGCGTCGGGGTTTCAGGTACTGGGATTTTGCGAGTTGCGAAAATGAGGGGTCTTACTTTTTGGTTTCTCGGGTGCCGAAACGTCGAAAACCTGAGAGAACTACTCTCTCTTGTACAAGGTTTCCAGACTCGGATCACATGATCCTTCAGCGGTTTCTTGGGTAATTATCCCTAGGCTTGGTGACCTGACTAAAAAGCCTTCCTAATTCGCTGAGCCATGAACTCTGTGTCAGGGGTAAGGTAAACTCGTGGGTTTACTAAAACAGTAGTGTTTTCAAGGAGCTCACTCCGGCTCTAGAATGTGAGGGAACTTCCCAGGAGAAGGTGCTTTCAGGAAATCAAACCAGGACATAGCGTGAGTCAAGTATATGGAATAAATCTCAAGGGAACGGACTCGTATTCTGAACTTATTCATTCTTTACATAAACCGATTATGGTCATATAAGTATAAGCATGCATCCATTATTTCCAATCAAAACACCAGGCAAACACTTCTATACAGAAACCATTCATGAGTGTACAAACAGGAGCATGCGTCTAGGATATTCAATTTAAGATACAAGAGATAAACACTTATCTGAAACACCAGGTGTGACGCGACTCCTGAGAGGGATGCTCGTTTCCACCCAACTGTAGGCTCAGTGACTCTAAATGGATTTACCACTAGCCACCCCCGAGCTAGAGCACGATGCTTTGAGATTCAGTCTCCTACTTCCAGCTCCAAGGAAGTCAAGGATGAAGGTTACTCTCCTTCTCCTATATTCAGAACTCTTTGTGTTTCCATAGTTTTCTCTAGTTCTCTTCTATGATCCCTGTCGTGCGTGTTCCCCTCTCCTCCCCCCCTTACCACACTTCCTCTCTTGCCTTTTCTCTGCAAGATTACGTGTGGCACGAATTTCCCCATCTATGGTCAGGTCTGGTAGCTGTTACGGATGGGCGGTTCACCCCCATACCCTCATTAACTTTTGAGGAGCCTCCCCACCTAACAATCTGACGGGAAATCCATTCCAGGGTCAGAGAGCTACTTTGATCTTTGAGAAAGTAAAAACTAGTATGTTACTGGCCCGGTGGAAGTTAACGCAACCATTCCAGATCCCTTCCACCACCTCTCATTAGCCACCGTGGTCTCTTTTAGCACATCCCCCTCCCAGCAGTCATGCAACACATAATCATAACATAATTTACATTCATCGACCTTTTATACAAAGGTCCGTCAAATCAAACATTCACATCTTTGAGTTTTCCATAGTTCTTGGCCAATTTAGTTATTTTTACAGACTGGGGGAAACAAGGTGTTACAACTCCCTCCCCCTTAAAGGAACATCATCCTCGATGTTCTATCTATCAATATGACGTGTATGTACAGAAGTAAACAAAATCGGATATGCCTATTTCATGGCATCTTCCATTTCCCATGTAGCCTCATCTGGGCCAAAATGTTTCCACTGCACCTTGACCTATGCAATGGTTCAGTTCCCGAGTGGGGTTTCCTTTCTGTCTAGTATGCATTGAGGTTCTGGCAGGAATTATCCCTCTGGTTCCACCTGAATCACTGACCAGTCAATTATATGATTAGAATCATGTGCATATTTCTTCAATAATGAAACATGGAAAACATTATGTGCTTTTACTGTGGGAGGAAGTGCTAGCCTATAGGCTACAAGTCCCACTCTATCTAGAAATTCAAAGGGTCCACAATACCGTGGTGCCAACTTGGCACAAGCCCCCATCCTCGGGGAACTCTTCCTAGGCCTAACTCTAAGATATGCGTGGTCTCCCATCTTGAATTCTCTTGGAGTTCTCTTTCGATCAGTGTAACTTTTTTGTCTGTTCTGAGAGACCTTTAGGTTTTGTTTAATCTGAATCACTTGTTGTTCCATTTCTTTCAACATGTCGGGTCCAATAGTAATTTTTTTTACTGGGTTACTCCAACTGACTGGAGTGTTGCACGGTCTACCATAGAGGACTTTGAAAGGACTCGTCTTCAGGGATTCTTGGTAGTCGTTTTTGTAGGCGAATTCCACCAGTGGCAGGTAATCTTCCCACTTTTTAGGTTGATGCATTTCATGCATTTTTAGCATGTCTTCTAATATTTGGTTCACTCTTTCCGTCTATCCATCGGTTTGAGGATGATAGGTTGTGATAAACAGTAATTTGGTCTCCAAACCAACCATCAAGGATTTCCAAAAGTTGGAAGTAAATTTCGTGTTTCTGTCAAACACGATCTCTTTAGGCATGCCATGTAGTCTGAATATCTCCTTCATGAATAGGCTGGCAATATCTATTGCCTTGCAAGTCGATTTGACGGGGATAAAATGGGTGGACTTGCTCAATTTATCCACCACCACCATGATGGCGTCATTCTGCCTGATCGAGGTTGGTAATTCGATGATGAAATCCATGGAAATGGTTTCCCATTTCCATTCCGGGATTGGTAGAGGTTGTAATAATCATGTTGTGTGTCGATGTTCTGCTTTAACCTATTGGCATTCTAGACACTTAGCTAAATAGTTAGCTATGTCTTTCTTTAACCTAGGCCAATAGAATTGTTTCCTAGTGGTCGTGATCATCTTCTGATATCCCGGGTGACCAATATATGGTCTTTTATGTAGTTCATCCATTATGAACCTCTTCAAGTCGTCACAATCTGGAATATACAATCTGTTTCTGTAAGTTAGTAGACCTCCATCTATCATCTGGTAGCCTTTATATTTTATCCCTATGGGTTCTTTCTCTAGGTACGAGGTCACGGTTTGGAAGAATGTGTCTGTTTCTTGTGCATTTCTGACTCTTTCTTTGACATTCGTCTCGCAGGTCCTCATCGCTGCTAGGTGAATTGTTTTCATACTTCTGCTAAGGGAATCGACCACCTTATTTTCCTTTCCTTTAACATGTTTGATTTCAAAATCAAATTCACTAAGGAAGCCCATCCACCTAGCTTGTCCGGCATTGAGCTTGGGTTGGTCAAACAGATATCGCAATCCACAGTGGTTTGTCGTGAGTACAAATTTCCATCCCAGGAGGTAATGCCTCCACATTTTCAAGGCATGTACTATGGCGACCAGCTCTAGATCATGGGTCACATAGTTGGCTTTGTGCTCATTCAATCTTCGAGATTCATAGTAGACTACACTTCCCTCTTGCATAAGGACTCCTCTGAGCCCTTCCTTATAGGCATCTGTGCACACTAGGAAGTTAGCATCGAGATCGACGATCTTCAACACAAGTGCGTGGGTCAGTAGATGTTTTAGGGACTGAAACCTTTCTTCACATTTTGGGGTCCAAAGGAATTTAACTCCCTTCTTTTGGAGGGCAATGATTGGATAGCCAATATTGGAGAATCCTTTTATAAATATCCTATAGTATCCTGCTAAGCTCATAAAGGATATGATATCCGAAACATCCTTTGGGGTAGGTCATTCCATGATAGACCTGATCTTGTTAGGATCTACTGCTACTCCCTCTTCAGATATGACATGGCCCAAGTAATGTATTTGCTTCTGGAAAAAGTTGCACTTGCTAAATTTGGCATAGGGTTGATGTTCTCCTAGCACTTGAAGCACAATTCTAAGATGTTCCTCATGTTCCCCTCTATTCTTGGAGTAAATTAATATATCGTCAATAAAAACCAGTACAAATTTGTCTAGGAATTTGCTAAGCACATTGTTCATCAAGCACATAAAAGTGGCAAGGGCATTGGTCAATCCAAATGGTACTACCACAAACTCATAGTGAGCATATCTCGTCCTGAAGGCAGTTTTGTGGATGTCTTCACCCTTGATTCGGACTTGATGGTATCTAGATCTCAAGTCAATCTTTGAGAATATGGAAGCACCTCCCAATTGATCGAACAGGTCATCGATCCTGGGTAAGGGGTACTTGTTCTTTATGGTTACCTTATTGAGTTGTCTATAATCTATGCATAGTCGGAGGGTACCATCTTTCTTCTTCATAAACAGAACTGGTGCTCCCCATGGAGACATGCTGGGCTGGATATAGCCTTTGTCCATCATTTCTTTTAGTTGTAATTTAAGCTCAACTAGCTCAGGTGTGCTCATCCTGTAGGGTGTCCTAGACACTGGCACTGCTCCTGGTGCAAGTTCTATTGAGAAGTCAATGTCCGTTCTCGGAGGTAGACCCGATACCTCTTCCGGAAACACATCTCTATATTCTCTTAGTGTGGGGTGGTCTTCGAGGCTTGGTTTTTCATCTTCAACTAATTCCAACACCTGTATCACATATAGTGGACATCCCTTTCTACAATACTTTCTCATTTGAAGGGCTGATATTCGTCTCACCGAGACAGGTTTTTGGATCCCTTGAAGGGTTATCCTTCTTCCTTCTTCACTTACACATTCTAAGGTTTTATGGTANATACCTCTTCCGGAAACACATCTCTATATTCTCTTAGTGTGGGGTGGTCTTCGAGGCTTGGTTTTTCATCTTCAACTAATTCCAACACCTGTATCGCATATAGTGGACATCCCTTTCTACAATACTTTCTCATTTGAAGGGCTGATATTCGTCTCACCGAGACAGGTTTTTGGATCCCTTGAAGGGTTATCCTTCTTCCTTCTTCACTTACACATTCTAAGGTTTTATGGTAACAGTCCAGTCTAGCTTTATAGGTGGCTATCTAGTCCATACCAATCAACAGGTCATACGATCCTAGGGGTAGTATGTTAAGGGTTGCTTGGGTGGGGAATTCACCCATAGTGAATTGGCAAGATGTTATGACCTCTGCTACTTTTCTTTTGGTGCCAATGGCTAACTGTACCAACCATGGCTTGGCATGCTTATGTGGCTGTAATTTACACTTATCAACAACCTTAGGGGCTATATAACTCAAATTTGAACCAGGGTCAATTAGAATAGACACTAGATGGTTGGTGATCATACCTTCCATCTCCACCACTGAAGCTTGGTGGTCATCTTGTTTATTATCCAAGGCTGCATAAATTTTCGGCACGCTCCTAGCCACGTCATTGACGGTGGTAGCTTCTTGAACGTTGTAAATTATCTGACTGTTCTGTTGTCGGTGCGGGCAGTCCCTCAGTAGATGTTCTTCTCCACAACCCAAACATTTCAAGGGTTCTTTCTTCAGGTTATCAATCTTTCCTGGGGTAGATCCAAAAGGTTTATTTCCGCTCTGGGAGGGGAAATTCTGCTAGTGTACACTTCGGGTTGGGAAGCTCATCCTTGAGTCCTTTTTATAGTTTTTAAATCTTGGGGATTTAAACCCCTTTTTCTGGAATCTTGAACTATTCTTCTGCTTCCAGCCTTCACGAGGTTTTGTTTGATAGTCCTTAGGTAGTCCACTGATGAATCGTTGCACCTTTGCCTTTTATGCTTTTATATAGGGTACGTACCTCAGCAATTTGAGGAATCTACTGACATATTCCTCTATGGTGCATTGCCCCAGCTTGAGTTCATAGAATTCTTTAGTCTTTTCATCGAAATACTTTTCCGACAGATACTTATTCCTGAAGTATTTCTCAAACCGTTCCCAAGATAGGTCTTCTTCATGAATCCCTTTCACAATCTTAAGGTCTTCCCACCAAATGGAAGCCTTTCCATTCAAGTTGAAAGTGGCTACTCGGGCCTTCATGTTTTCCGAGAAGTCATGGACTCTGAAATAGTTCTTTAGTCCAAGCAGTAAGGCCTCCGCTTCCTCTCCCTTCTTTATTTCACCGTCGAAAGAGGGTAGTTTGACTTTCTTGAATTCTTCGAGATTATGATTTTTGGAATGATTTCGCTTCCTCCGTTTTCTTCGGGAATAAGAACTAGTTCTGCTACTAGAAGATCCCTCTGAGTCACCAGTTTCCTTTCTAGAGGAATCATTCGATGCTTGTCCCTTATCTCTGGGGTGGACCTTTCTTGAGGTGCTCCTCCTAGTGTGGCCACTTAAAGGACCATGTTTCTGCATCCCAGGTGGGCTTTGACTTCTCTTTGTCGGTCGTTGGTCCGCATGATTCGTGTCAGGTCCATGCAGCAATTATCTTTGTATGTCAGATAAACTCTGCAGCAAGACTGCATTAATTTCCATTTGCTTCTCTTTCTCTTTTATCAACCTCTCGTTGTTGGCCTTCCAGCTCTGTAGTTCGACCATGAGGCTTCTCACAGTCTTAGCTAGATCTGGAGGGGTCTCTACCACTTTTCTTTCATCAGACTCTTCGTCTCTATTGTGGGAGCCATCCCCCACTTCATGGTGCATCACCATTCTATACGTCTGCATTTTTCTCACGGTTGATCGTCCACTTGTTGTGCAAGAAAAAAACTTGTTGTTAGTCAACATTATATTCATTCACAATCAACACATGATTCATATTTTTCAAATGCATACACACAATAGGAATTTTCATTCTTAACTTCGGCTTTTGATAAAGGGAGTTAAGGTAGAGGGTTACTCCTTTTAAGAGTACTTCAAATGGAGTTTCTACGCAACTTGTTCATGAGCCCAAGCAAACCAAGTGTTGTAACCATGCTCTGATACCAATTTGCCACACACCCACTACGACAACTAAGATTTTCTTTTTCTTTTTGTCTTTTCTTCGAGGGACAGAACCCTCAAATTTCTATGGGGCCTAGCACAGACCATCCCTTCCCTTATCCTCCTTCATGTGATCGTTGACTATGACCACAGGCCTTACCAAAAAGGTGCTCTAGCTTTCGTGATTCGGGGAATCACGATGCAAGCATTCCCATGTTCTTTGTCTTTCAAAATGCCGAAACCCAAAAGGGTCTAATAGATCCTTAGCTCCTCCCTTGGGTCGCTTTTCATACGACCGATCCTATGACTTGGTGCTAATCCTTTAAATGCTTTCGAGGTTTCGCGATTCGGGGAATCGCGATGCTAGCGTTCTTCCTTTACCTTTTTAATCCTTGGGACTCGAAAGCCCGATATCATCCAGATCTACAGTCCATATTCTTTCGAGACTCCTCCTTCCTACCACAAGACCCTGTCCGGTGGCCTAGGACTCATCCACCAAGCGCATCAAGGTTTCGCGTACCAAGATTTAACGACTAGCGAAGACGAGGGGTCTTGCTCTTGGGTTTCCCAGGTGCCGAAACACCGAAACCCATTCATGCTACACTGATTCAGGGTTTCTCATACCGTGATTTTGAGATGGGCGAAGACGAGGGGTCTTGCTCTTGGATTTCCCAGGTGCTGAAACGCCGAAACCCATTCACACTACACCGATTCGGGGTTTCGCATACCGCAATTTTGTGACTGGCGAAGACGAGTGGTCTTACCCTTTGGTTTCCTAGGTGTCAAAACACTAAAACTTATCCACGCAAAACTGGCTCATCTACAGAGCACGTTGGGGTTTTGGGTATTGGTATTTCACGACTTGCGAAAATGAGGGGTCTTACCCTTTGGTTTCTCGGGTGCCGAAACACCGAAACCTATTCACGCAAAACCAATTCATCTACAAAGAAAATTAGGGTTTCGAGTACCAGGATTTCACGACTTGCGAAAACGAGGGGTCTTACCCTATGCTTTCCCGGGTGTCGAAACGCTGAAACCTATTCACGCAAAACCGGCTCATCTACAAAGCACGTCGGGGTTTTGGGTACCAGGATTTTGTGACTTGCGAAAATGAGGGGTCTTACCCTTTGGTTTCTCGGGTGCCGAAACGCCGAAACGTCGAAAACCTGAGAGAACTACTCTCTCTTGTACAAGGTTTCCAGACTCAGATCACATGATCCTTCAATGATTTCTTGGGCAATTATCCCTAGGCTTGGTGACCTGACTGAAAAGCCTTCCTAATTCGTCGAGCCATGAACTCTGTGTCAGGGGTAAGGTAAAATCGTGGGTTTACTAAAACGGTAGTCTTTTCAAGGAGCTCACTCCGACTCTGGAATGCGAGGGAACTTAACGGGAGGAGGTGCTTTCGGGAAATCAAACCAGGACATAGCGTGAGTCAAGTAGATGGAACAAATCTCAAGGGAACAGACTCATATTCTAAACTTATTCATTCTCTACATAAACCGATTATGGTCATATAAGTATAAGCATGCATCCATTATTTCCAATCAAAACACCAGGCAAACACTTCTATACAAAAACCATTCATGAGTGTATAAACAGGAGCACGCATCCAAGATATTCAATTTAAGATACAAGAGATAAACACTTATCTGAAACACCAGGTGTGATGCAACTGCTGAGAGGGGTGCTCGTTTCCACCCAACCATAGGCTCAATGACTCCGAACGGATTTACCACTAGCCACCCCTGAGCTAGAGCACGATACTTTGAGATTTAGTCTCCTACTTCCAGCTCCACGAAAGTCAAGGACGAAGGTTACTCTCCTTCTCCTATATTCAAAAATCTCTGTGTTTCCAGAGTTTTCTCTAGTTCTCTTATGTGATCCATGTCGCGCGTGTTCCCCTCTCCTCCCCCCCTTACCACACTTCCTCTCTTGCCTTTTCTCTGCAAGATTGTGTGTGGCGCGAATTTCCCCATCCGTGGTCAAGTCTGGGATCTTTTACGGATGGGAGGTTCACCCCCATCCCCTCATTAACTCTTGAGGAGCCTCCCCACCTACCAATCTGACGGAAAATCTGACAGTGAAACAGGGAGAGTTCTATTCATGGCAATAGAAGACATGATAAAGAAGACTCCAAAGAAGAATATGAAGAATCATATGAAGAATAAATGGAAGAGGCAAAAGTTGACTTCTGAGAAGAATTAATGAGTGTCATAGAAGTTATTAGAAGAGAAAATAAGAAAAACAAGAAACTACAAGTAGAACTAGATAAGAAAAAAGACACTCAAGAACTAGAACAAATGATCACAAAATTGAAGGTTCAAATAGAAGAAGATAAAAACATTGAAGAAACACTCAAATAACAGCTAGAAGGAAAGGACAGGATCATTGCAAACCTGGAAGCAGAGATTGTCACACTAAGAAAGAATATTCAAAAGAAAAACATGCAGAATAGCTCAAAAGTTCTGGATGACATTATCAGCAGTAAAAAATCTCATCTTGACAAGTCCGGACTTGGATACAATCAAACAAAAAAGGGATCAAGCTCCAAACAACAGAGCAAGAAACAAATCCAAAAAGATTTGCAGAAACAATCAAAGAGATTGAAAAGATATACAAGAAAGATTACATGGACACTCCTCCACCGAGAAGATTCAGATTTACGAATCAACAACAGATAGACAGGCCTCAAGAAGAAGAAGTATTCATAAGAGTACCTCCTTTCAGAAGATCTTCAACTACCAGGTATCAAACTATATTTTTTGGTTTATGTTATGCATGTAATAATTTTGGACATAAAGTTGTAAATTGCAGAGCTAACAATAGGAACAATAACTTCTTTGAGATCCATATACAAAGGGGTTATTCAAGAATACTTAGTGAAACACAGAGAAGAAGTTACAATAGGTTTGAATTTTTGAGCACTTAAGTGGAATGTTACAAATGTAACAAGTTTGGACACATGGCCAAAAATTGCAGAATGGCAATCCCTCCTAAAGAACCTCAACAGAGTCACAAACAAGAACCTCAAAAAACGACATGGATAAGAAAGCAAGATCAGTATAGAAATGAAGAATGCACAGTTGCTCTACAAGATAAATAGAAGAAACGTGGTTGGTATGTTGACAGTGGATGTTCAAAACACATGACAGGTGATATAGACAAGTTTCTTACATTACGAAAGGAAAGAGATGGACCAGTCTCCTTTGGAAATGATGATTCATCCAAAATCATTGGAAAAGGCACAGTCTAAATTGGGAACAAGAATGAAAAGGCAGAAAATGTTATACTAATAGAAGATATGAAACATAATCTTTTAAGTGTGAGTCAAATGTGTGACCAAGGTCATAAAGTTACTTTCAATTCACAAAAGCATGAGATAAGAAAAGAAGGTTCAGGAAAATTGGTCCCTACAGTTGCAAGAACTTCAAACAACATATATGTGTTAAGCAAAATTGGAAATGAAAAGTGTTGTTTAGGAAAGGAAGATGAAAGTTGGCTATGGCACAAAAGAATGGGTCACATGAATTTTGATAACCTTGTCAAAGTCAACAAAAGAGAATCAGTCAGAGAAATTCCCCAGATCACGAAACCAACCAACACTTTATGCAATCATTGCCAACAAGGAAAGAAAACAAAGACCAGGTTCAAATCAAAGGAATATGCAACAACAAAACCATTGGGAACTGTGCATACTGATCTAGTTGGACCAACTACAACAAAAGGCTTAAAAGGTGAGAGATACTTTATGTTATTAGTTGATGATTATACAAGAATGATTGCAGTTTGCTTTCTTAAAAACAAGTCAGAAGCTTTTGAAAACTTCAAGATCTACAAGGAAATGGTTGAAAATGAGATGGATTCAAGAATCAAATGCTTAAGATCGGATAATGGAGGAGAATTCACCTTAAAGGAATTTATGGACTACAACAACAATCATGGAATAAAAAGGCAATTCTTCGTCACTAGGACACCTCAACAGAATGGAGTTGTTGAAAGAAAGAACAAGACAATACAAGAAATGGCTCGAACAATGATAATGGATTTAAAGTTGACAGATATTTTTTGGACACAGGCAGTGCATACAGTAGTTCACAGTCAAAACAGAGTAATGCTCATAAACAACACTGATAAAACTCCCTACGAGCTATGGAAAGGAAGACCAACAAATGTGAAGCACTTCAGAGTTTTTGGAAGCAAATGCTACATCAACAGAGAAGATGGCAGAATGGGAAACTTTGACTCTCGTGTGGACAAAGGAATACTTGTTGGTTACTCAAGTACAAGGAAATCATAGAAGTGTTACAATCTAAGATTAAACAAATTTGTGGAAAACATCAACGTAACAATTGATGAAACAGGCAGACCAGAATCAAAGGAAGAAGAAAACAAATCAATGGAACAACTTTTCGAAGAAGAAGATGAAAAAGAAGTAGAAGAGAAAGATGAAGATGAAGAGAATTCGACAGAAGCAAAAGAGTAAGTTCAGCAAGTAGCTCCAAAGAAACCTAGCAAACGAGTATAGAAGAATCATCCTTCAGATAAGATTATTGGAAACAAAGATGCAGGAGTTGTGACTCGAAGAAAAATCTGTTCACCATAACAAGCACACCTAGCACTCTTATCTACAATTGAACCAAACTGTTTTGAAAAATCCAGCAAGGATGAATTTTGGAATAAGGCCATGGATGAAGAATTGGATCAAATAGAGAAAAATGACACTTGGGAATTGGTTCCAAGACCAAAAAATAAGAATGTGATCGACACAAAATGGGTTTTCAGGAATAAATTGAATGAAGATGGACAGATTACAAGGAACAAAGCTAGATTGGTATGTAAAGGATATGCACAGATTGAAGGAATTGACTTTGAAGAGACAATTGCCCCAGTTGCCAGAATGGAATCAATCCGTTTGTTTTTAGCTTATGCATGCTCCAAAAATGTTAAAGTATATCAAATAAATGTAATATCATCTTTTTTGAATGGGGAACTTGAAGAAGAAGTCTACATTGAACAACCAGAAGGATTTCAGTTGTCAGAGAACATAGACTATGTGTGTAAATTAAAAAAGGCCTTGTATGGTCTAAAACAGGCTCCTAAAGCATGGTACTCCAGACTGGATAAGTATCTACAACAGAAAGGGTTCAGAAAAGGAAGTGCAGACAACAACCTCTACATCAAGGTAAGTCAAGGTAATATTTTATTAATTGAAGTTTATGTTGATGATATTATTTTTGGTAGTGGTGATGACAGGTTAAGCCAGAAATTTGCAAAAGACATGTAGAATGAATTTGAAATGTCATTACTTGGAGAACTATCCTTCTTTCTGGGACTTCAAATACATCAAAGAAACCAAGGAATTTTTATTTCTCAAACCAAGTATATCAGAGAAATGCTAAAGAGGTTTAGAATGGAAGATTGCAAACCAGTTATCACTCCCATGAAAACCAATTGGAAGTTGAGCAAAGATGATGATTCGAAGTGTACAGATCAGAGGCAATACAGGTCAATGATTGACAGTCTACTATATGTGATAGCATCCAGACCAGATGTAATGCAGGTAGTTGGACAGGTGACATGATTTCAAGCAACACCAAAGGAATCACATGTATTAGCAGTAAAGAGGATCTTCAGATATCTAAAAGGAACATAAGAGTTTGGATTATGGTATCCAAAAGGAAAAGATCTATCACTTATTGTCTGCACAGATGCATATTGGGCAGGTTGCATTGATGACCGACGAAGCACCAGTGGAGCAACATTCTACTTAGGTGAGTGGTTGGTATCATGGCTAAGCAAGAAACAATCATCAGTATCTCTATCTACAATCGAGTCAGAGTATATTGCAACAACAACATGGTGTACACGGGTTCTTTGGATGAAACAAACTTTGACAGATATACAGGTTGAGTATGATGAGTCCATTCCAATATATTGTGATAATACAAATGTCATCAGTATCTCAAGAAACCCGGTGATGCACTCCAAGATTAATCACATTCCAATCAAGTATCACTTTTTACGGGAACAGGTTGCAGAAAAGAACATCAGAGTTGAGTATGTGGGCACAAAAGAACAAATGGCAGACATCTTTACAAAACCACTTCCACGGGAAGCCTTTGAATATCTTTGTCAAAGACTTGGAGTTATTTCTACTCCAAAATGAATGCTTTTTGAATGCTTATCTTATATATCTTAGATGTACACGAGGAAGCACCATAATAGGACAGTTCAGTTAGGGGGAGCAACCCCGGATGGAAAGATACATTTGTCATTGATGACAAAGGGGGAGAGATTTATCAGATGCAGAGGACAAAGGCATGGTTCCAGGGGGAGAATATTTATCAGATGCAGAGGACAGAGGCATGGTTCCAGGGAGAGAAGATTTATCAGATGCAGAGTACAGAGGCATGGTTCCAGGGGGAGCATGAATGATATGATTTTATTATTGCATCAGAGTGTTGTCATCAATGCCAAAGGGGGAGATTGTTTATTAAGGTTGGTTGTCATTGATGTCAACCCTTGAAGAAATCCCTGTAGCACAAAGGTTTGGGTAATGGACCCAATATTGTTTGATGTAAATATGACTAATTATTGTTTTTTTATGCTTAATAAGAAGTAAATATGGATGAACTCCAAAGTGGTCCCCTTATGGTGAAAGCCCTCACGAGAAGACGCTTTGCGGAGTAAGAGAACCCATGCTTAATTGTAGAATAATGAGATGAAGGACAGTGAATTTGTCAGGGAAACTATCCTAGATGGATAGTTCTTTTCATGCCATTTCCGGTGGTATGTGGAACGTAACATAACTCCTCACGATTAGAGAGTTATGGCCATGAGAAGTTGGAGACCCCGGGTTGGGTAATGGACCCAAGTTTGTTTGATGGGTAACAGTATGAGTTATGATATATTTTCAGATAATACTATTCTATATGGATATTACATGTCATTCCATTTCTGGTGGTATATGGAACGTCACATAAATCCTCACGGTTTGAGATTTATGTCCTTACGAAGTTGGAGGACCCTCATATGTCATCTAGAAGCCCCAAAAGGTCAAAGTAGTCAAAGTGGTTTAAGACATTTTTAAAGGATAAATAATAAAGTGAAGTGATGAGTGTATTATAATTCAAATTGAATACAAAATAGATTGTTTCAATAATAATTTTAATGGAGAAATTAGAAGTGGGTTAACCCTAAAATAAGGAAAGTCGACCAAGTGACCTAGAAGATGTTTTTAAGGAAGCTACTTGGAGAGTATAAATAAGAGGAAATACTCTCTCATTTAACACAAACTTGAACATATTGAATATATATAGGTGTCTGAGGTAACCAAGGATATCTAAACTGCAATTCTGAGTGAAGGTGAAGAAAACAAGGCTGAAATGCAAGGAAGGATAAATTCTTTTGATGGTGCTTTCTAAGGTATGTTATTTACATGTCATCTCACCATTTTTGCTATAAATTTTTTTCTATAATGATTCAGACCGTGAAGTTACTATTCCATTGAGAAAACATATCCAAGTATCTGTGGTAAAAAAATCAACTTGTGGGTCATTGTATTTTGGGAGTTACACTCAGTGGAAAATAGGGTTTGTGGTTAGTCCTGAAACTAGTAAAAAACAAGTGTTTCGGGTAAAAACATCGTAACTTCTTCATAACAGATCCAAATTCAGTGAGACCAAATGTGTTGGTTATGGTACAGTCTGTAGTATGTTTTGTAACATTTTTAGATCAATTCAGCAAATATTCCATGCAGGGAACGCTTTACAAGGTCTCTCTCTAGAATAAGACAAAATTCAGCAAGGTATGTCATTTTTGCTATAACTCATTTTCTGATATGTTCCAAGTAGTGACACTTGGAGGAATTGCATAAAACACACTGAAGAACATTGTGTATCAATTTTATATCTTTATACATTACAGGTACAAAGTTATGATTACTTCAAGTTAGGGTTGTTGACTAATCCAAAACTAAGCATGTGAGACTAAAGAAAAGTTTGATGAAAATGCTAGTCTCTTGTTGTTAAAGTTAAGGAAGGTTTGCAGGAATGTGATCATATACACCAGGTCTATTATAGAGCTACAAATCATATTTGGATGATGAAATTGATGAGGGCTTTTGGTTGAGTTATATGTTGAGTACATGGTTGAGACAAATAGTTGATGAGTTGGCACATACATGAGGTGTATAGTTGATGATGTTGGTTGATAAGTAGTTGACACGTGATTGGTACATACTTGGTACATGGTTGGATGCACTTGTTTATGGTACAGGTTGATTACAAGTTGTTTGGTACAGGCTGGTGCATGGTTGATGCATTTGTTTATGGTACATGTTGATTACAAGTTGAGGTACAGGTTGATGCATGGTTCAGATTTATTGGTACAAATTTACAGCGGTATATCTCGCAGTGATAGTGTGACAGTGGTTCCATCATTCTACTTCTACTTTAGGGTGGCAGGACAGGTGGTTGTAGCCACCTTCCAGTTGTAGCTGGAGAACATAGGGGGTTGTAGCCTCCTTCTAGTTGTAGCCAGAGATTTGGGGAGTTGGAGCTTCCCTCAGGTTGTAGCCTGAGAAACTAGGGGGTTGGAGCCTCCTTCCAATTGTAGCTGGAAAACAAAGGAAGTTGGTGCTTCCAATGAATATAATTCTTCAAGACATATAAGAAAAATCATTCTGTGGTTTTCTCCCGATTTGGATTTCCACGTAAAACATTGGTGTACTGTGTATGTATGTGATTATTTATTTCTAACTGCTCATTATTGGATAATAATTCTACATTGATATAACAATTGAAAAAAAGGATTATAATTATGCTATTATTGATTCACCTCCCCTCTCAGTAATCCAACAAATATTGCCTTGTACCTCATGGAGTAAGGCCCACTGCCTTCCGGAAGCCAACTGGTGTGGTGGATTCCATCTGTAAACATGTGACCATCTATGGTGGTGATTGGGCTTTCTATCTGTGCAAAGGGTATTGTTGGTCATGTAGTCTCTCAACACTCCATATATGCAACCTAAGGGCCTCGAGGCATCATCTCCTTAGTTATCCACAAAATGGGGATAACAAGATGCCTTCAAAAAGAAATATGATTGCTTTGTCTTTTCTATTTAAAGAAAATATCATGACTTTGGTCTTGGCAATGTTCACTTGCATCCCTACCTCCTAACAAAAGTGTTCTAAGGCCTTTAAATGCTCTCTTAATACGGGTGTTGTTTTTGAAATTAGAATAAGATCATCCGCGTATAAAAGTAGCTTCACCACATACCCTGCTAAATACACACCCTCTCCATCTGTCCTATTCAACCAAGCTTCAAACTTATCAATGTATAAACCAAACAAAGTGGGAGATAGAGGACATCCATGTTTAACGCCAATATCACTACCAAAACATCCAGGCATTCCTTCACTTGTTCTGATTTTAGTTCTAACCTTCTCATAAACTTTGTGAATCTCCGCTCTATATCCATCTAGGATACCCAACTCTTCCATTATATTCCATAGTTTGTCTCTAGGCATTGTGTCAAAGCATTTATTAAAGTCCACAAAACAACAATAGGTTGTTTCACCTTGTTTATTCCAGATT
>JASDQU011100531.1:0-10225 GCA_032191745.1 Picea mariana | reverse complement strand
TTGGAGAGATCTCGTGAACTCGGGGGTTCACAGGATAAAGGCCCAAGTATTGGGTGTTCAAAGTCACGAGGCACGAGGACGCAAAGCAGCGAAGTGGCGAGAAGATCAGGACCGTCCATCTGTGAACGACGCGTGGCAAAGATCGGAGAGATCTCGCAAACTCGGGGGTTCATAGGATAAAGGCCCAAGTATTGGGTGTTCAAAGTTGTGAGGCGAGAGGACGCGAAGTAGCGAAGTGGCGAGAAGATCAGGACCGTCCATCTGGGGGGACAGGTGGTGAGAGATCGAGAGATATCGTGAAATCGGGAGTTCGCAAATTGAGAGTCCAAACATTGGGTACTCCAAGTCGCGAGGTCGCGAGGTAGCGAGAGAAGAACAGCCGTCGGATCCGGATCACAGGAGGACCGTTGGATCTGCGCGGGGGATCACACGTGGTGAAATATCATCATCTCGCTGACTGGTAAGTCAAAGGAACAACGAAGATGCGAGATCTCGATTTAATCAAGGACCATTGGATCAAGAGGACGCGTGGCAAAAGATCAGAGCACCATAAAGCTTCCTCTCGGAGTTTCGTGACTCGCGACTTGGAAAGGAAAGAAAAATAACCACCAAACTCGCGAGATGCGAGATCACGAACTGATCCTGACCGTCAATACATGAAAAGATGTGGACCGTTGATCTGAGCTCCATCTCGGAGTCTTGCCTATTGCAACTTGGAGTAACGAAAATCTCCAACGAAGGAACAACGAGATGCGAGATCACGATGAGATAAGGACCATTGATTCACCAAGATCATGAATCGTCGATCAGGGTCGATGACGATCAAGAGTTCGACTGTCTTAGNAGCATAACATACAGTGATGCTGGACACGCGGGGCGAACCACCAGAGAAGCTGAAGAGTCACGATGATAATCAGACAGAGCACTCGAGAGGTGGAGGATAACGGTGCAAAGTCAGCATGCAGAGGCATTGCGAACACTGCATGCACAAGGTGCACAGGAGCTATAAATACACAGAACAGAAAAGAGATGGGTGATGTTGCTATTAGAGGTTGTTGAGAGTGTTGTTAGTAAAGGTGATTCAGGTGTGAAGAAGGAGGAGAGTGCAGCAGTTGAATAGCACAAAAGAGGAACTGTGCAGAGAATGGAGATGGCGCACATAGCATAAAAAGAAGAAGACCAGAAAACGCAAGTGATGTGAGAAGAAAGTCAATGAGGCAGACAGAGCAACGAAATGCAGCAGAACAGTGATAAGTCGAGTAAGCCATTGTTGAACATTATATCACAGTAATAAGTTTCAGAAGCAAAGATCTATATTTCAAGGTGGTTGAGAGGTGCTAGGGAGGACTATTGTCCTCAGAGGTTCAAGTGGGTGCTTGAACACAGGGATTTGGTGCTCCCTTCTAGTTGGTGCTAGAGAAACCAGGGAGTTGAAAAGAGGTTTTTACCCTGTATGGGTTTCCTCAGGAAATATTTGTCTTTGTGTTTCTCATATATGTGACTGATGTTGAATGTGCCATTGTTTATTTCCCTGCATTATTGTGATCATCATTTAGTGTCTCAGCGAAAAGTTTAAAAGAAGCATGATTGTTTAAGCACGGTAACAACTGATTCACCCCTCCCCCTTCTCAGTTGTCCAACAGTAGGTTTGGAAAATCCTAACCCAACCACAAATCAAGTGCTACAACTTGGGAATCCTACACCCAATGTCACCTCGATGTAGGTCCTGCACTTCAAGGGTGAATAGGTCACTCTAGGGAGGCGATCCCGGTGACCCTAGGGGGATTGAGATGGATATGAATATAGATGGAAGTGAAGCCCCTAGAGGTCAAGTATAAGTGGAGTGAAAGGTGGGAAGAGATTCTTTGTAAGTCAAGTGATTTTTTCCCCAAAGGTATAGTATTTCTTTGGATGATTGTACTTGCCCGAGACACAATAAAATCCAACTTGCAATGATATATGTTAGTATGGATCAGAAAGTTAATGTTTTTGTCCCTAATTTGCAGCAATATATGACAATTTATATCAGCAAGTAAGACATTCAAATCAACATTTAAAGCATAAGATTGGACAACAATATTATCAATGAGTATGGTAATCAAGTATCACTGAAAAATGGCACTTTAAGGATAAATAAAGCAAGTTGTTATAACAATGTAATTTCTGCAGAAAATTGAAGCCTTATGGCTGTAGACTTTAATGGCATGCAGCAACAAAATTAACCATGGAAAAATGCCAAGAACTATCCCAAAAGGTGTTCCCTAGTTAGTAGAGTAAATGAGCAAAATTAGAGAGCTAGTCTAGGGTTAGTTTAGGAGTTAAGAGAGTGTTAGTAGCTAGGATTATGCATCCCTAATGGCTGTAGGTTAAATTTTGTTACAAAAATTATAGTAGTAGGAGAGAGGGGATGCCCTAGTAGGGGAAGAGTCCTCTCAATGAGGAAAACCAAATTCAAGCAAGAAACCTTTCAAAATATCAAAATTTGTGTTTCCCAAGCCAATGATTTTATATCTCCAATGAAAACAATATATGAATAGTTCCTTTACTATTGGGTTAATGGAGTAAAATGAAGTAAGACCTAGAGAAGCTACCTCCTTTGGGGTGTAAGCCCTTTTACTTCCCAAGGCAAGTTTCTGTAGCTAAAGTTTAAGCTAAGAGGGTGTATTTCTTTATACTTCTCTTGGAAAACCCTTGTTTAATCAATAAGGTGAAGCAATACAATGATGAAGACTATGGTGGGGGTGTATTCCCTTATACTTCCAACCTAGCTCCTAGCACAAGAATCCTTGACATGAAAATAATGATAGCATAAGAGTAGAAGACCATACCAAAATCAAGAAAGATGCCAAGATAATCCACCATAAAAGATATAAAAACACCATCCAAGGCTAGCGCCTCACTCCTCCATCAACCATTCATTAAGATATCCATAAAAAATTGTGTAAGATACTAATAGAGCCAAATATAGAGAAAATTTCAGACCAATACTTCTCACCATGAGGGAGAGTTATGTTAAAATGAGATCTTATGATCTCTTATTTATACAAAATGTCACCAAGGTGACATTTTCACAAATTAAGGGGTAAACCACAAGATTAGGGGTCAACAACCCTAATCTTTCCCCCTTAACGAAGTAATATTAAACAATTCATTTAAAATTTCACTTTTGCACAAATAAAACTCCAATTTACATGGATGCCACCCCTTTAGGGGTGTTTTGGCACTAGGAGAAGGTCGTTGGTGATGTAGGAGGGTAGTAAGGCTTCCCAAAGCCACGTGTCAAGCATAAAAATGTCTTCCTTCATGGTCAAAGCCTCAAACACCTCCAAACATCCAAGTTTCAATGCATATCATCTCACTAACATGCCCTAGCCCCCCATACATGACGTCAAGCTTCAAAAAGAGGATGTTTTGCCCCTCCTAGAAAAATCGTTTGGTAAGTGAGCGTTGGGCTATGTCATGAAATTCATCATCAAGGCCTTCCAAATATAGTATTTCTCATCCGGAATGTGGGCCCTTGGCATCCAACCTATGGTCTTGTTGCCCCATGGAAGCCCAAGTTAGGCTTGTTCTCCCAAAATTGTCCACCAACTAGGTCCTGCAAAGACAAATGAGCATGCCCTCCAAGGATATCAAGTCATAACATCGTGATAAGTGAATCCAATCAATAAATAACCCATCTAAGCATGTGCATCAAATATCACTATATCAAATAATTAATTTCTCAAAGACACTATGTGACTTGTCAATCTTGAATATGGGAGGGTTGACGAGGTGTCTTATTGGGTAGATCTTTCCCAGGTTCATGGAGAGTTTCCAAGAGATACCTCTCTAAGCCATGTAAAGTGGATGAAGTGGTTTGGGTCAAGACTCAATGGGCATATGGCTCATGACATGCAAGGGGTCGTAGTGTCTCATTCATGGGTGCCTTTGTAGAGGGTGTGTGGTACCTTTGTCCGCAATGCACTTTTTCCAAGCCCATCAATTTCCTTTTATCTTTATTTTTTTGTTTTCTTTCAATATATCATAAGGAGAGGTTTAAGGTCATTGCCCTGGCGTGGTGACCAGATGATGAAATGTCACCCACAAACACCTAGTGGAAATGAGAAGGTTGTCTTGTGATGAGACCCCCTTTCTCTCAACCATGCAACTGAGAGCCATTGCCCTAGTTTGGTGACTAGATGATGACAATGTCATACCACTAGATATTAATGGACGTGATAGGTCGACTCGTGATGAGACCTCTTGTCCTTCAACTAACCTTTTAAGCATTCTTTATTATATTGTGGGTCCCTTTTACTCAAAGATAAGTGTTTCATTGCTTTCTTGGGTGATCCTTTGTCGAAGAATATGGAAGGTTTTACAAGTATTTTATATTTTACTCAACATCAACCCCTTCGGGCCTTTAGCCCCTTCTTCCGATAGAATGAGGGACAACCCCTTCTTGGGTCAATACACCCTAAAATCCCGAGAGATAAAGATATGGAGGGGAATAATGATGGAAAGTGGTAAGTATGGTCGGGAACGATATAATGGATTTTTAAGGGAGTTCCTAGTAGCAAACCCATCCCCAAGGAAAACCACTTACTAGGGCACAATGTCAAGCACCAAGGTGAAATAGAGAAAAAGGCCTAATGTCCAAGCATATATCATGAAATCTAGAGAAGTCTAAGATACAACATACTCAACTGGATTAAATATTGAAATGATGCTCACCATAATACTAACTTGTACCTCATGGAGAAAATCCCACTTCCTTTCGAAATCCAACTGGTGTGGTGGATTCCATCTGCAAATTTGTGACCATATGTGGTGGTGAGTGGGTGTTCCATCTGTGAAAAAGGGTATTGTTGGTCATGTAGTCTCTCAACACTCCATATCTGCAACCTGAGAGCCTCGAGACATAATCTCCTTAGTTATCCACAAAATGGGGATAACATATGGCTCCTACTTGGGGACATGTGCTCGCCGTAGAGTGCATGAGAGCCGCAACATTTCCTGGTAGATCTGTGTCTGCAAGGAAGCATCAAACTATCAAGTGTGGGATGGCCTACTCATCCTTGTTCTTATATGATAATAATCAAAACCAACTAAACTAGAAAAAGAAAATTTTGACATTTTTTCAATAAATTTCTAAGCTAAGCATGAAATCAATAGTGCAAGTAGAGAAAAATGAAAATGAAATGCATCTAAACTAGTATGAGCAATCAAGACGAAAATGTAGGAAATCAAAATGACCTACCTACTTACTTGGGGCACGGGTCCTGAAGAAGTCAAGTGACCTGGATGTGAGGTTGGAGAAGAGGCCCATCTACTGGTAATGGCATATTTTTTTCGTCTAATGTTGTCAAATAGTACCTTTCTTTGTCAAACTTCTTCCTCATGATTTAAGGGCCAAGCCAAGAATTGTTGTCTTCTTCTTCATATTTTGGCTTGCCCTTTCTTTTTTCCCACATGAGCACAATAATTCCTTCATTGAAATCGATGTGAGGTGTATTCCCATCGTATGGAATCTCTGTGTGGACTGTATCTTTGACAATTTCTTCATCTTTCTCATCTTCGTGTTGTATAATATGGATAGATCCCAAATCCTTCCCATGGTAATTTGCATTCTTCTTTTTATCTGTCCATGGGAGAAACATCTCTATGGAATCTTCTTGCATGAAGGGTAACTCGGATGGATTATACTCAATAACTTGTGGAGGCATATCATGGTAGTGTTCACTGACATAGTTGGGGCCCCTCAAACCTATCACATGTGTATCTTTCTTTTCCCTGTTATGTAAGATCTCATACGTGCCATCACCCATGGGAGTATATGCATGTGTAAGGTTCGTGCTAAAAAAAACTCCAATGGATGAGGATCCGGTTCTCGACAAGAGCATCCCCCAGGCATCAGGAACATCAATCACCAATATGTCCACGAGTATGTTGATATGTGGAAAATATATCTTAAATACCTCAATGTCTTCACACATCCCCGAGACCTCAACTCTTCTTGAATAAATACCACAAACATTGCCATAAGTTCAGGTTGTCTTCAAACCAAGTTTTTTCATCACCGTCAATGACACGAAATTTGTTGAGGCCCATGAATCAAGCATGCAGTTGTTCAAGCGGAGGCCATTCATGCCTAATGGAAGATAGAAGGGATGGTTCTTGTCTCTTGGCCAATCAAGATACATAGTATTCAAAATTATGGGAGGATCCTTCTTCTTGGTTGGCACCTGCAATATCCTCTAAATTTCCCTTTTTACGAAAGAGATATTATACATCTCTGTCACTGGGAATATCATATTCAGTTTTACAAACATGTTTGCAACATCTATATTCAACTGAATGTCATCTGTAAGAGTTGGATTAGGAAGGAACTCACGTACCGGCGATAGAGGTGGTAGAGCCACCTTTTCTGCTGATGGAAGAGGAGTATTAGCCTGTGATGGAGGGGCTGAATCATTTTTTCTTTTGTAGGTTAAAATTTCCCTCCTCCTTAATTCCTTCTTCTGATCATCTGTCAATTTACTTAAGGCCCGTAGCCTCCCCTCTCTTTATCCTATTCTTCTGGCTTCATTGATATGTTCTTGAGTAACTTGTTCATCGTTGAGATTGCAAATCATGAAGTTTATATCATCAGGATAATCTTTGTCTTTTCAAGGGCACTCATCTTCCCTATGGGGTTCTTGGCATGGAGACACCAAGATTATATATCAACTGTCCCAACATGTTTCAAAGTATCTGGGGCCTTTGCCTCTTGTTGAGGTCTTGGTTTCCAACTTTTGGCATCTCTCTATTGTTTGGAAAACTGAGGTATGGGAGCAGATTGATTTGTTTCCACTATAGTCATATGGTTCATAAGATGATTTTACACCTGAAAAAAATGAGTATTTGTTTCGTCTATCTTCTAAGTCAGTAGAGTAATCGGATCAAGAACACTGTTGTTGGAAACCTTCATCCTTGATTCTGTCTTTTTACAAGGGTACTGAAAAGGTTCTATTTTTTTCACAAGGAGATTCTCTTCAATGTCGATATTGAACTCTTTAGCCTGTTCCAATGATGTGTGATTTTTAATCTTTAAGAATGTATCGGAACTGCCCTTCAAAAGCATTCATGTAAAGGAGATGAACTGATGATGTTGTAGGATGATAATCTGTTGGAATTTGATTATACAACCTGTCAAATCTGGAAATGAATCTCCTCAGCATTTCATTCTCCTTTTTCTTTATTTGATTGAACTAAGTCCCAAGTGTCCCACCATCTTCTTTTCTCGACCATTTGCTCTTGAATAAGTTGGAAAAAGAATCATAGGATGTGATATTATTATCAAGGATTCCTTTGAGCCAATCAAGGTCTTCTTCAGTCAATGATGAAGAGAATAATCTCATGGACAGATCTTCATGATCAATACCTGGATTGTCCATATCCCAACCCATGACATGAATGTGGTCTTCGATAGTTATCACATTATTTCCTGGGAACTTTGGAAACCACTTGTTGACTTATGTTGGCATTTTGTTAGGGTAACCTTGGATATTGGCCATGTTAAGGGGTTTGTAGAGGTCCCTTTCCCAAGGGCGACCCATTGGTGCAAGAGGAAGGGATTTATGGAAAATGGTTCTAGCAACGGGATACTTGAGAGGAGGCCTTCTTTGGTAAATCTTAGAAGTCTTGAACCTCCCAGAGGGGAAAGGTTTGGGGAAAGAAAGATTTTGGGAAGGTGGAGTCGCTAGATGAGTTTCAATATGAACTCACCAAGAAAGGTGAAAAGGGAACGTCCCTCGGGTGGATTCTCCAGGAAATATAAGGGAAAGCCTTTGAGATAGCTTACCAAAGTGTCATTAGGGCATAGAGAAGATTCAAAATCTTCCCCGGTAGCTACACCAAAATGTTATAACGAAAGATGTAGGTTTTGAAAATCCTAACCCAACCATAAAGCAAGTGCTACAACTCAAGAATCCTACAGCCAATGTCACCTCAATGTAGGTCCCTCACTTCAAGGGTGAATAGGTCACTCTAGGGAGTCGATCTCGGTGACCCTAGGGGGATTGAGATGGATATGGATAGAAATGGAAGTGAATCCCCTATAGTTCAATTCTACGTGGAGTGAAAGGTGGGAAGATATTTTTTGTATGTCAAGTGATTGTTGTCCCAAAAGTATAGTATTTCTATGGATGACTATACCTACCCGAGACACAATAAAATCCAACTTGCAATGATATAGTATGGATCAACAATTTAATCTTGTTTTCCCTAATTTGCAGCAATAGATGACAATTTATATCAGTAAGTAAGATATTCAAATCAACATGTAAAGCATAAGATCAATAAAAAATATTATCAATGAGTATGGTAATCAAGTATGACTGAAAAATGGCACTTTAAGGATAAATAAAGCAAGTTGTTATAACAATGTATTTTCTGCAGAAAATTGCAGCCTTATGCTTGTAGCATTCAATGGCATGCAATAACAAAATTAACCATTTAAAAGTGCCAATAATTATCCCAAAAGGTGATCCCTTGTTAGTAGAGTAAGTGAGCAAAATTAGAGAGCTAGTCTACGGTTAGTTTAGAAGTTAAGAGAGTGTTAGTAGCTAAGGTTATGTCGCCCTAATGGTTGTATGTTAAATTTTGTAACATAAATTAGTGTAGTAGGAGAGAGGGGACACCCTAGTAGGGGAAGACTCCTCTCAATGAGGCAAACCAACTTCAAGCAAGAAACCTTTCAAAAGATCAAAATTGTGTTTCCAAAGGCAATGATTTTATATCTCCAATGCAAACAGTATATGACTAGTGCCTTTACTATTGGATAAATGGAGTCAAATGAAGTAAGATCTAGAGAAGCTACCTCCTTTGGGGTGTAATCCCTTTTAGTTCCCAAGGAAAGTTTCTCTAACTAGGGTTTAATCTAAGAGGGTGTATGCCTTTATACTTCTCTTAGCAAACCCTTGTTTAATCAATAAGGTGAAGCAATAAAATGATGAAGACTATGGTGGGGGTGTATGCCCTTATACTTCTCACCTAGCTCCTAGCACAACAATCCTTGACTTGAAAAGAATGATAGCATAATAATAGAAGACCATACCAAAATCAAGAAATATGCCAAGATAATCCACCGTAAAAGCTAAAAAAACATCATCCAAGGCTAGCGCATCACTTCTCCATCAACCATTCATTAAGATAGCCATAAACAAGTGCACAAGAGACTAGCAGAGCCAAAGATAGTGAAAATTTTAGACCAATACTTCTCACCATGAGGGAATATGATAGCATTTTTAATTCCTAGCTATAATATTAGGATTCCTAATAAAAAATGGATTTGTCTAACTGTTCTATGTTTTGGCCTTTTCTGTCACAATGTGACGACATAAATCTGCACAAATCACAATGTTATGTTATTTAAATTGCATTTTTTAATGCATAAATGAATTCAGCATGCTTAAAAACCCTTGGAGTACTCAGATTATACAAAATTAACCACTCAAATATGCATATCCGACAATTTCTTGTTGGATTTTGGGCAAAATTAAACAAAAAAATATCCCTGGAAAAATACTAAAACGTATAACAGTTAAACTACGATATCAAAAATGTGAATTTTACCATCGGGCATGTTCGTGTTTAGTAACTGGAATGAGAATGATAATTCTCCATGTAATTGGATGAGAATTACATGTGATAACTAGTGGATGACGTTGCACGGCGTGCATTTCAGTGGTGGACGACAACTATGTTTACACGGTGGTGGACGACAACCCTTTTTACGTTTTTTTTTCAAGGTCCGTGACAATATTTCCGCCAAAATGAAATTATTTAAATATTAAACTAAAAGGTATGACTATAATAAACTAAATATTGCAAAATGTTTCAAAGTTCAGAATAAAGTATAAAAGCACGAGGCATTTACATTGAATGTGAATGAGAGGTCGTACAGCAATTGAAGTTTGATAAGAAGGCTACCAAAATTTTCTTTCCTGGGAAATGCAATGCAAGTTCCCGGGAAGACTCCGAAGTCACTGGAGAGAACCAAATGTATGACTATAATAAAACTATAATAAAGCCAAAAGACTAATACAATTTTCATCCCTAATAAATGCAATGCAAATTACCCAGAAGAATCCATTGTCAATGTCTTCCATGCATGTATGGCCAAAAAAATATAAAATGACTCCTTTAAATTAAATATGAAAAACAAGAAGTAATGATCCTTTGAAAATTAAAGCACAACCAA
>JASDQU011100530.1:13975-42683 GCA_032191745.1 Picea mariana | reverse complement strand
GGCGGATAAGGAAAACAACTTCATTGAGCACATTCAACACATTCACCAACAGATTCATGACATCTTGGACAGAGCCAATGCTAAGTACAAGCAACGACATGATCAACATCGGGTGCCACACAACTTCCAAGTGGACGACAAAGTGTGGCTGCATTTGCAAAAGGAGTGCCTCGCTGGACCCCACCGCAAGCTTCATCTACTTCGATATGGGTCGTACACCCTCACCAAGGCTATAGGGGAAAATTCCTTTGAGCTCAGCATTCCACCATTCCTTGGTCTGCACCCAGTGTTCAGTGTGGACTGCCTTCGGCCCTACTTTCCACCTCTACTAGACACATCTGATATGGCAGAACAACTCACACCAACAGAGTTAAATCCAGACTGCATGGAACAAGCCAGAACTGATCAGATCATGGATACACAGATCAAGCACACCTGAAAACAAAGGATACCACTATATCGAGTTGTCAAAGCAGGCCAACTCCTTTACCAAGGCAAATGGCTCATCAGGGACCAAGTTCAGCAAAAGTTTCCTCATCTCATAGAGGAACTCAACGCAATGGGGACCATTTCTTCCTAAGGATGGAGGATTGATCCAGGTGGATATCGGTGGCCACCCACCTTTTCCAACTGGCTCAAAACAGTTTTTTGGCAATTTTGGCAATTTACTATTTTTAGCAGGTTTTAACTTCTGGGACCATTTTGAGGGCCTAAATGAAGGTTTTTTTAAATAGAGGTTCTCAATGATAGCTAAAGGCATGATTGAGCCCCCAAAATGAATCTTCTCTATGATACCTTTCCAACGAGCTATCACACGCCTAAAACGGAGATCGTATGCAAAAGTTATGACCCCAGGAAGTTGATGTACTAACTTACCCAAACGGGGCCCACGTGACTTTTGGCGCTTCATCTCCTAGGGTTAGGTTTTTGGATGTCTATGAATTTTGACATTCTCGTCTATTGTAAAAATTCCTCTAGAGCCTCATTGTAATCGTCTTCTCACGAATGCAAGTAGCAGCCACATCTCTTCTCAGAGATAAGCTACCAGTGCCCTAGCTAGTTTATTTCCATTCTATCTGTAAGCATATTTCAGTCATTGTTATTAATGAAATGAAGTCTTATTTCTGCTGCATCTCTGCATTTATGTGTATTTTTGTATTTCATTGTGTTCCTACATAAATCCGGATCATCCCAGAACACTCTTAAAGCCTTCAACGGCTCCAGTTTTAATCCCTACGGTGTTCTTCCTTCGTTGCCCATCACGTTAGAAGGAAAAATGGTCCAAGTCAAAGTGGAAGTCTTTGACGCTCCCCTTGATTATAATCTTCTTCTTGGTCGTCGTTGGATCGATTCCATGCGTGTTTTTGTGTCGACCCTTTTCCATGTAGTACGTTTCCCTCATCAAGGAAAGGTTGTTACCGTCGACCAACTATCCTTTTTCAATTCTGATACCCGTACTGGCAATGTACCGTTTATTGCTAAAACCCCACCAGGTTATGAGAACATTGGTGTAGGCCTTTTAAAATACTCTTCGATAATGGGTACTTTCCCCATTCCACTGCCTGATGTTCCATGCTCGTTAGTTTCTTCCATCAACATGATCTCTACATTTCCTCATGAACTTCCTGTGTCTCACAACCCCTGGATAGTACCTGACCCTAGAGATCATCTTCGTTTCGACGACGCAATGCCGCTAAGTCCGGTTGAATCCGCCTATCAGGCCATTCAATCGGCAACACCTTCTACTCCTTCTCTTGATGAGTTGTCTCTCAATCCTTTTCATGTTATTTTTCCCACTGACGATATTATCATGTCCATCATGGAGGACACCCCTTGGGACGATGGGCATCATCATTCCATCCTTTTTATGGAGCAACATACTCTTGAGAACTACCAACGGATTTCAACCCCGTCGACCATTGTTGTCATCTCGACCGTTCCTGAGTCCGCACACAATGTGTTTGTTGAAGGGAACTTAAGCAATATTTTGCCCACTATTCCCATTAACATATCCATCAAACCTGGGATTGTCGAAAATGTCCATATTGGAGCTTCGTGTTCTTTCGACAAAATCGTTACCTACACATCCCTCTTCAAATAATTTCATGACATCTTCACCTAGATCTATGAAGAAATTCTAGGTATCGACCCTGTGATTGTGATACATGAGATAAAGACATACCCCGGTGCTAAACCCATCCAACAATGCCTTCATCCAGTTCACCCACGTAAAGCGGCTGCTATCAAGCTCGAAGTCGAGAAACTTCTTAAATTTGGATTTATTTATCTAGTGGCTCTCACAGACTGGGTTTCCAATCTTGTCCCGATTGACAAGAAACAAGGTACGATTTGTGTATGCATTGATTATAGGGATATCAACAAAGCTTGTCCAAAAGACAACTTTCCTACCCCTTTCGTCGATCAGATTGTCGATGACTGCGCCGGAAGTGAAATATTCTCTCTCATGGATGGTTTCTCCGAATATAATCAAATCAACATTGTTCCCAAGGATCAACATACGACTGCTTTTATTTGTCCTTGGGTTACTTTTGCCTATCGAAAACTTCCTTTCAGTCTCAAGAACAATGGCACCACTTTTCAACGTGCTATGTCTTATGCTTTCCATGATATCAAGCACATCGTTCAAACCTATTTGGACGATTTACCCACTCATTCAATGCATAGAGTCAATCACCCAACCCACCTTCGAGCCATTTTCGTTCGATGTCGGTTCTACTGTATACGTTTGAATTCTCATAAGTGCATTTTTTGTGTGGAATTCGGTCGTCTTCTAGGTTTTATCATTTCGCGTCAAGGGATCCGGGTGGATACTTTAAAGGTTGAGGTGATCCTTAATCTCCCTCCTCCTTCTACACTTCGCCAGTTACAAAGTTTGCAGGGGAAAGCAAAATTTCTTCGTTGTTTTATCCCAAATTGTGCCGAGATAACTCATGGATTTACGTGGCTATTAAAAAAGGATTCAGAGTTCATCTGGGATACCATTGCCAACAATGCTTTTGAATCTTTGAAGTTGTCCCTAACACGAGCTCTACTTCTCTTTCCCCCCGATTACAGTCGCGACTATTTACTTTACCTTTTTTCCTCGGATTACACCATTGGCATGGTTCTCGTCCAAGAGGATGATGCTCATGACAAACATGTTATTTACTACTTGAGTTGAAGTCTCACGTCGACTGAAATCAAGTATCAACATGTCGAGAAACTGGCCTTGGCTGCCATCCAAGCCGTCCAATGCTTCTGGCACTATATCCTCTCACATAAGACTACGGTGATTTCTCATTGCAACCCTATGCAACACATTCTGAAACGTCAATTTCTCGGGGGCAAGTACTCCAAATGGATTGTGATACTCTAGGAGTTTGACTTGGAATTCAAATGCGCCAAGTCCAATAAGTCTTTAGTTTTTGCTGAGTTGATATGCGACTTTCACCATTCTGCAATGAAAAATGTAGCAGTTGATTCATTACCCGATGAATCTATTTTCCTTATTAGCACCGATGATCTTTGGTATGGGGATATCATTATATATCTCCAAACCCAGAATTTTTGGCCAACTTTGTCTAGTACTGACTGACGTCGCATATGCTATCAAGCTTGTCAATACATTATCCTCAGGGACACTCTTTATCGTTGGGGGATTGACTCTGTTTTTCGACATTCTCTAACGTTCGACGAAGCCAAGAAAGATCTAAATGACTGCCATTCTGGAGCCTGTGGTGGTCATATGTCTGGGTATTCTACTGCCCAGAAGATCTTACGAGCAGGGTATTTTTGGCCTTCTTTATTTAACGACTGCATTACCGCTATTCAAAAATTCCATGCTTGCCAGACCTATAATAATAAGATTCGGTCACATCCTTCTCCTCTTCACCCTATGGTCTCAGTTGGTCCCTTTGCGAAATGGGGCATCGATTTCATGACATGTCACCCTCACTCGGTTGGGGGGCATGGTTACATTATTGTAGCCATTGATTACTTTACGAAATGGGCTGAGGCGATGCCGACATTTGACAACACTGGAAAAACCGCAGCATTGTTCATTTTTAATCACATCATAGCTCATTTTGGTGTTCCCCAAGCTATCGTCACTGATCACAGTAGCCACTTTAGGAATTTTATGATGTCCAAACTTACTGAAAAAGTTGGGTCTTTGCCATGATAACTCAACGCCCTATTATCCACAAGCCAACGGACAAGTCGAAGCAATTAACAAAGTTCTCATAACTATGCTCCGACGAATGATAGGGATTCATAAAACAAGTTGGAACACAATGTTGTTTTTGGCATTGTGGGCATACCAGACATCCGTCAAGTCCGCTACGAGGTTTACACCTTTCCAGTTAGTCTATGGTGTGGAATCCATTCTCCCGATTGAATGTGAGATACCCTCTTTAAAACTAGTTGTTGAACTCCTACCCAATACTTCTGCTGAGGAAGAACGTCTATTATATCTTATGTGATTAGACGAAACTCAAAGAGATGCCACCCTAGTTATCGAAGCTCGGAAAAAGCGTGTCAAGGCCCAATACGACAAGCATGTCAAGCCTCATATTTTCTCCGAAGGTGATCTTGTTCTTCTCTATGAACAAGATTGAGATATGTTAGGAGCTGGGAAATTCGAAGCCATGTGGCGAGGTCCTTATATAGTTCAACAAGTTTTGGAAAAAGGAGCTTATGAGTTAGTAGATTACGATGGTATCCCTTTCAGTGAACCCAAGAATGGGTTGTACTTGAAGAAGTACTATGCATAAAATCATATGTGCACAAGTACTTGTATTTTTATTGTATCATACTTCTTATGTGTTACTATAGCTTGCTTTTGTCATTATCTGGTCTCTGCCCTTATGTGACGTTGTGTTTGATTTCCAGGTGTCGTAGTCTTTGCTACCCTATATTGGCTTCACTGATGGTGCTAGTCGTAGTACTCAGAACCTTGCTTCCACTGCATGGGCAATTTACGCCCCTACAAATGAACTTGTCTCCTTACGAGATGTGTGTCTCGGTCGTGTGACCAAAAACATTGCAGAGTATAGCGTCGTTATTGAATTATTGGTTGATGCTATCTCACTCGGAATCCGTCATTTGGTTGTGCGACTCGATTCGCAGCTTGTAGTACTACAGTTAAGCAATGTATATACTATTCGAAGTCCTACTTTGTTACGAGTGTATTTGTGAATTCGCCTCTTGGAACGTAATTTTGATTACATTGAATATCAACATATTCTGAGATGTCTAAATACATTAACAAATGCATTGGATAACTATGTATTAGACAAACATTTGAATCATTTATAAATCAATCACATCAATATTCACACAACACATGATAAACCGGTAGAAGTCATCTGTATATATAACGATCAAAAGAGTTTTTTACAAAAAGTTTTGTTCGAAGACCAAAATGTCAAAATTTGAATCTCATAGCTTCTACAAAGTGATGTCATGGATGATGTTTATGGTAACACATGACTGCCCAAGCAACCCTACGGAGCAGTCGACTCATGGATCCTAACACTCCTACAGTATGACGTTGATTGCGTCGTGGAACCTCTTCAAGAGGCATGTCTAGAATATCTGCGGTCAGGCCCTCTAGATTTTGTTCCACCACTTGATAATCCTCGATATATTGTGGCGTTGTTGCTACCTCTCCTCGTCGCTGAATGGGAGAAGTACCAGGAGGTCGGTAAGGTCCAACATCTGTGTCATCAAAAACGAATTTTGTATTTATTCTATGGAAGAACTTATAAAACAAAAACATTTGAATATGATAAAAATTCACAAAAACATTTAAAAAGAAAAAATGTGTGTACTTCTTACCAAGCTCCCCCCACTAAGAATCCTCTGGCAGTACTAAGTCTGGATCTCCTCGGAAATCCAACCCGGCATAAGCATAGTCGTCAACCATCAACATTTGTGGTTGAACTAGTCAAAAAAGGTATCATCATACTTGATGATCGGTCCTGCTACGTGTTGGGCCATGAGCCGACACCATCTCAGCATCCTTGGATCCCTGGGAGCCGGTAAATTCCACTCGACCTGCATTCTCAGTAATGGAACCCTCTCAAGGAAGANCCAAGTTCCCCCCACTAAGAATCCTCTGGCAGTACTAAGTCTGGATCTCCTCGGAAATCCAACCCGGCATAAGCATAGTCGTCAACCATCAACATTTGTTGTTGAACTAGTCAAAAAAGGTATCATCATACTTGATGATCGGTCCTGCTACGTGTTGGGCCATGAGCCGACACCATCTCAGCATCCTTGGATCCCTGGGAGCCGGTAAATTCCACTCGACCTGCATTCTCAGTAATGGAACCCTCTCAAGGAAGAAGGACACTAACAAAGATCTATACCTGAATTGTTTTAGGTTGCCTCGTCTACATTTGGTCAACTTCTTTTTTATACTACGAAGCACAACATCTGCCTAGTTGAACACCCGAGGTTCAGTACACTCGATGGCATACTGGAAGTAACTCTGTAGCGCCATGTGAGGAGTAGAACTCCTAGCCATCCAAGCTATGGTAAATAGGATAGTACGGAGGGTCAAATCTCGTACCCCCCAGATAGCTACTTTTCCTTTCTTTCTCTTTGCCTCGGGAACACAGTGTAAACGGCAGTACTCGCTCATGGGCAGCCCACCACCTCTGCCACCAGTCAGGGTAACGTAGTTCCCATGTCGTGACAGTCCAGTCAAAATGTATATGCCCTCAATATATAAGGATAGTGTGTGGACCCCCACATGAAATACCTACTGATCGGGATCCCACATACACACAAGGTACTCTAATAGTCTGACTTGGGCCCTCATGCCCAGGATACGAAAGTACTTCAAGAGGCCACAGTTTCTCAAAGCAGCGATAGTAGGTGGATGATTTCTGGCAATTGCATTGTCTTCCTCATGCTCCCTTTCACGCCATTCAAGAACCATTTTGATGGCCAATTATCTGCATAAGAAGCACAAAAAGAAGATTAGCAACTTTTTTCATGATTTGGTTCTCTTTTATTGGGTAAATATTTAAAAAACATTTTGAGCTTTGTGGTTCTTGTAGGTGCCCTTTGTGCACAGTGCGAGAACCTTGCAGGTTGCTATGGGCTCACCTGCGAGAATGCCCCATTCTCGCAAGTCCCATGTAGCCCACCTGCGAGAATGGCAGCACGCAAGTAGGGCTCACTAAATCAACTTAAAAATAAATTTTTAACCAATGAAATTGCAAAATTAAACCATGAAAGAGTAGAAGACAAAGATCCTACCTTACTATTGCTAATGGCTCGACAAATACATGCTCGTAAATCCCACAATATGACACTGAACTTCGAGGGTAAAAGAGGGGTTTTGGGGCTCAAATAGTGAAAAATGAAAATGATGTGGTAAAACAAGTTTTTACTCCTTTTTATTTACTTTTACCATGTTATTTGGTTTTTTAATAATTATTTATTTATCAAACCCTAATTCCTAATTCCCTGTTGAGTGTAACTTTTGCAGGCGTAACGACTTTGATGGTCATGTACCGTGATGCAGACATAATTTTTCTTTTCCCATCGCATGTTTTAATTTTTTTTTATGGTTTTTGTATAAAACCTCGAGCATGGTCTTCGTCCGTTCTTGCGCTCAAAAATACATGAGAACGCGATTGAGCATACTTTTATCATTTTTTCAGGCTCAACAAGGTTATACGAAAAGGAACCCCCCTTGAGTCTTCTTTAAGCTCTTTTCAGACTCTCTAAACATGAAAATATCGTCGAGCGACCTTGCTATTTTCACGCTCGATAAAGTATTTGAAGAAAGCGTCTAGTGAGCGATAATTTATCTCTTTTTTGGTTTCATCCAGACTATTTTACGAAAAAGGAGCTGAGAAAGTTCTCTTTTAAGTGTTTTTCCAAACTCTATAATCATGAAAAACCTTCAAGTTTTCTATCTCTGGACTCATTAAACAAACATTGACAAACCCACAATGGGACCGAACTACTCCTTATTAGGGTTCGTTAAACATACTTCGAAGGACTTATCCGAAGGATGAGATTATATCAACAAGCATGCGTTATCCTCCTCAAGCTTGCGTAAAAATAAAGAGGTACTCACCAGAAATGGTGGGGGGAAATTTGGGAAAGGGATATGTTATCATCTTCGTATTGATTGGTAGTAAGTGTCGCTCTTGAACATGACACCCCCTATTCATCATTTGAAGCCATTTTGGGAAATCCATTTGTCTCTCATTCGATTTGCTACAAGCTCATTCCCTGTGTCGTCTTTGAGTCAATGCTACCAAATCATTGGTCGTGTCATTCATATGTTCAAGAGAAGTCCATATGAAACCTATATTGAGTCGACCATCTGCAGTTGTCCATTCTCTCCGTGTCGGCCTTCCCTGTGTCCGGTTCAATTTGTATAATACTCTGTTTCACCTTCAAAATATGTTACTCATTTTGTGTCATTGATGGGGGATACATCAAGGCCCTCCTGTGATGAGTTTTGTTCCATCGACTTCAGCTCATTATCTAGAATCAAGACTTAGAAATTATTTGGTACCTTGGAGATTGCATGCCTCAATGGCAGATTTCCTCGCTTTCAACAGTGGGTTTACATCATTGACTCTTGATCAAAATATTTCATCAGATGTTTGACTTCAACTCATTCATTCACACTCGATGGATTGTACTAGGGTACCTTGGGAGTCATTGACATCAATGGTGATTTCCCTCGCACTTGTTAACGGTTTCATCAATGACTGGTAATCAAGTGGTTTCTACCATGTTTGAATTCAAGACATGTAATCACATGGTTAGATTCGTACTTTGGGTGACGAGATTGAAGACCCTGGATATCATCTCTTTTGTCCAGGTTGCGATGGAGTATGTATAATCTGTGACACATAGATCCACTGTGTATGTCTCGTGGCTATGTCGTCTTAATTTGAAATTTTTCGCAATAGATCCACAGTGTATTCCTGGTGGCTATGCTATTTTTTGACGGCATGGATCCACAGTGTATTATTGGTGGCCATGACCTATGTCTACAATGTCATCCATCTATAATCTTAGTATGGGAATGCCTACCTCAAAATTGATATATATAATATTCTGCAGATGCTTGGTTGTTCGCAGGTTTCCAATTAGGTGTGCTCTTGGTTTCTGACACACACATGCAGCTTACAAAGTCTTTCGGCTATCACTGGTTCCAACCTCATACTTTGGGGGGAATTCTNTTAATTTGAAATTTTTCGCAATAGATCCACAGTGTATTCCTGGTGGCTATGCTATTTTTTGACGGCATGGATCCACAGTGTATTATTGGTGGCCATGACCTATGTCTACAATTTCATCCATATATAATCTTAGTATGGGAATGCCTACCTCAAAATTGATATATATAATATTCTGCAGATGCTTGGTTGTTCGCAGGTTTCCAATTAGGTGTGCTCTTGGTTTCTGACACACACATGCAGCTTACAAAGTCTTTCGGCTATCACTGGTTCCAACCTCATACTTTGGGGGGAATTCTGTTACCCATGATTTTGGTCGTCATGATGATGTATTGATGATGGTGTACTCAGGCTCTTCATAAGAACTTTCTCCTGAGAAAAGTTACTTTCATCTCTTCCCAAAAAACTCGTTTTTGAAGAAGGTTTGTAGGCTGCTAATATATTTGGGTGCGAGAATGCCTGATTCTCGTAGGCTGCCTTAAGCTAGGGTGTGAACTTCTCGCATTGTGTTGAATAGCCAGGGTGCGAACTCTTCCTAAAGCATGGAAAAAGATGAATTCTCGATGTTTCTAGAAGGGAATCTTCTAGAAGGATGGGTTGGCATTTGAATGGTTATCCTTGTAGTGGATTCTCTGATATTTTGAAATCATTCTTATCCAAGTAACTATCTCATTCTCTCCTATATATTGAGGGAATTCTCATGGAAAAGATTAAGCAAGATTCATTGGATAATTGGTGAAAGAATTGTGTGAAGGACTTAGCTTGAACAATAGCTTGAAGACTCTAGCAAGTCTATCAAGAGGATTTGATCTTCTTCATGCAAGGATTGAGCAAGTGTGTGTGTCAGAGCCAAGAGCCATCGAAAGGAAGTTTGTGACATCAAGGCTATCAGGTTGTAATATTTACTTTCAATTAATATGATACAGTGGCATGTCCCTTTCCCATATAGCTATTTCCACTTTATTGTGTAATTCCTTGATCATACACATAAGTTGAAAGTTGAATATATTGAGCTATCTTCACTTTGGTTGGTTTGTGTTGTCTTGGTCTTGACTTCATGAGAGCACTGGAGAGAAGCGGGAGCAACAAAGACCCTAGGAAGTGATAATAAGGTATGTTATTTGTTTCTTCCTCCTAGTTAATTCAATGGTCAAAACTTAGGGAAAGAGTCATGTCCTGTCCTGTTTTGTTCTAGATCCAGGTGGATCTAGGGAGATCTGTTAGTGTCTGCACCTACTGATTAGTCCGATAACACTAGGTCTTGAGGACAAGGGAGTGTTAGGAGCTTTTTGTGGCCGCAACAACCCCCCTTTACTTTTTCTTTACAAGTGAAAGGAAAGGGGCCCCCTACTAAAATTTTGATCTTATTTCCCAATCCTCTACTGTTGGATCCTAATGCTATTTATTTTCCTACCTTGAGGGAGTTAGGGGTATTATCTTTTTTTATGACTTTCTTTGATGGGTGTTGATTTTTCCTTTTGATCTGTTGATTTCAAATGTCTTCAACATGCTTATTTACCTATGATGTTTCATTGACATTTGTGTAATAGAATTAACATGCATATTCTGAAATTTTGTTGATTCCTATCTGCCTGATGATCTGATGTGGCTACATGGTTTGTTCTATTGCATGTCTTGATTGGCTAAATCAAACTATGCATATTTTTGTTGGCATGTTGGTGCTTCATTTTTTCATCTTTATGATTTAGCATGCAGATTCTACTCACATATTTCGAACTCTAAGTCTAAATCACATACTAGATAATCCTTCTTTTGAGTTGAGACTTGACACATGTAGTTTCAAGACACTCATCTACGGTCACCTTATTATTGTTGAATAAACCCAACACTCTTTTATAAATTGGTTTGAAGGAAAGAAATATATTGTTTGTGTATCGGAAAATATTTGTTAGAAAAACAGGACCAAGGAGCAATAAAATAAAATAAATGCGGAAATAAAACACAGAATATACACGATACAATAGGACAAAGATATACGTGGTTCACCCAGTGTGGACTACGTCCACCAAAGAAATTTCCAGGTCCTTCCTTTATTAGTATCCAACAAATGAAGGGATACAACCTAGAACAAACTCGTTGCAATTTCCTCTTCTTTCTCTCACAGTCTCCTATCTCATAATACAATATTCGCGATAATGCATAACCGCAATACATTTCCCTCATAAAATAGGGTTTCCTTATAGGGCAAAAAAACCTAACATAAATTTTACTGTCATATATGTGACCTTATAATGAACGGTCCATATTTACAAGGCATTTTTTTCCTTCTGGGGCTTCGCCCCCAAAACCCTATTGGGGGCCTACTTGCCCTCGGACCCTGCATAGGGGGTAACCCCTCTATGCACTCCCCCACATAGATGAGTGTACATTCTTCCAGGATGTAAAGTATTCATGGGGTATAAACATGGCTGAAAAAAAAGACCTATGAAACAGGAAGATAATCAGGCTCCACAACCAACAATATCCCACTTGGAGACTGATATCAACAACTCCATCGATGTTGTATCGACTGGACTATGAACCTATTGGACCTGGAAAATTTCTCAACTTCATATTCGTKCTTGAATACCAACTGAAATTGATCCGTCAGATCTTTTAATGACTTATGGTTGAGTTTTTATTTTGCATGCATTAATTAACCATTTGAGAAACTTAGTGAAAGAATGAGGAAAGAAGAGGAATTATGACAGCCATATACACATATGCAGATCTGAAATGAAATAATAAACAGCAAACCATAACAAGCAGATTGATAACAGAGTTCGACACAACTTTGCCTACATCTCCGGGCCTTTTCTCTGTGGGGGAGGCTTCTTTATTTCTGTTCGAAAGCTCAAAAATATATCGCTGCAATGCCAAATGGCTACAAGACTGATCTGGTCATGTTCATCCAGATCTATAGAACCATGCAAAGACAATGGCACGCAAAATGGACATCTGGAGCTCTCAAAAATGGTCCGACAATGTCTCCTTCTCAACAGCTTCTTTGCCTCAAACTGGCTTTGGCTTGGCTTCTCCTCAGCATTATTCTGCTCTGAATACCCTCAAAGTTGTCCCCATGGCCTCAAACAGACCTTGGTTATATAGCTGGGAAGGTAGTTGCTCATCTCCAACTTCCTCCAAGAAGTTAGGCTCAAAAACTACCCAATAACTCCCAAAAATAGATTAATTACATTAAAAATGGGCTAATTACATTTAAAAAACCAAAAATTAGTTTTTAAACCCACTTTTTGAACTAATTTATGGTTATAATAGGCTTAAGCCCCCTCTCCTGGGTGCGCGCCCCTCTTGGAATGGTCATGTGGTGTTAATAAGGCCAAGCGCTAGCCCAAAGGGCTAAGCACTAGCCCCAAACTGCATGAACACCCGATCCCATGGACGCAACCATATAACCGTTGGTCGGTTACCAACTAACCGTGCCTATTTAACAAGGGTTATACAAATAGAACCGTGGGTCATTTTTAAAAACCCCGTGCCAACTGTTTACATTTGCACCCGTTCATATGGTGTGKTCCCATATAATACATAGAACCAAGGCTAGACTCCAATGTGAAATCGGCGCGCGCTCCRTATGTAAAACGGGTCATAATATAACCGTGTCCCAACCAACATATAAATGGTCACATGTAAAAGTAATTACAACCGCGGCTATATTTGAAATATATGTTAAATACTCCCGTGCACCTTTAAAGGCATGGTCGTATGTGTGACACAATAAAACCTCGGGTCGGGGCTAAGCCCTGGCCCGACCCCCCCACCACACATTACAATATGTTAATTTAAATATATTAAAATTCATTACATAGTATAAACCACTATGGTGGCGCGTTGGCAGCGTGGCCTTTGTTAAAGATTTATATGGTGGGGAGGTCCGGGGGTTGAACCCCACGGCCTCCATAAAATTTTAATAAACAAACCAAACACCAACAACCAATAAAGGGGTGCCACGTGGCAGCCCATGACTGGGCCACGTGGCACTATGCCATTTGACCATAATATGCCACGTGTCACAAACTGATTCGCCCATATGTCAACCAATTCAAAACTACCACATCGATGTATGATCATGCCACATCATCTCCTGCACAGTCAGTATGCTGATGTCATCATCGTTGACTTTTTGACCAGTTGACCTTTGACTTTTTACCTGTTTGGGCTTTCGATCAGAACGTGATAACTTTCGCGTACGGAACCCATTTGACAAAGTAAATATACCACCAGAATCGGGAAGACGAGACGGATGCAATGGTACTAGTTTCGTTGCATTCTGAGAACTTTCATTTTTGAGCATTTTTCAAGCCCTATCAGGCTTCTGGATCTGATTTCAGATCAGAAATTGAGCAAGAACTCAGTTTCTCCTTGGTTACTCCCTTTGTTAACATGTCTGCAGGATTCTGGCTAGTGTGTATCTTTTCCAAATTTAAATGTCCATCTTCCAAGATAGATCATATGAAATGGTACCTAAGTTTTATATTCTTAGTATTCAAATGGAATGTTGAGTTATTTGCAAGATGAATGGCACTCTAACTTTCATAGTACACCATGTTATTCTCCTTCTTATTTCCCAATTCCTCCATAAACCTTTGTAACCAAATCATCTCTTTACTAGCCTCTGTAGCAACAACATACTCTGCCTCTATTTTTTAAAGTGAAACAACCTTTTGTAGTTTCGAAATACAACTTATTGTTGTTCCACCTATAGTAAAAGCATACCCTGTGGTGCTCCTCCTGCTATCTTTATCACTTGCCATATCTGCATCAATATGTCCATGTAGAACAATGTCTGAACCTCCAAAACATAATGCATGAGTAGAAGTACCTCTCAAATACCTTAGAATCCAATTTATTGCCTCCCAATGTTCTTTACCTGGATTGTTCATATACCCGCTCACAACTCCCACTGCATGTGCAATATCTGGTCTTGTGAAAACCATCACATACATCAAGATGCCAACTGTTGATGAATAAGGGACCCTGGACATGTATTCTATCTCCTCCTGTGTCTTGGGACACATTTCCTTGGTTAATTTGAAATGGCTAGCCAAAGGTGTACTAATTGGTTTTGCATTTTTCATTCTAAACCTCTCCAACACCTTCTCTATGTACTCACCCTAAGACAATGTCAAATTGTGATTTTTCCTGTCTCTTTTTATTCTCATACCAAGTATTTTCTTTGCAGCACCCAAATCCTTATTTTCAAATGAATTAGCTAATTTCTTCTTGAGAACATTTATATCCTGCATAGACCCTGCAACAAGCATGTCATCTACATACAATAGCAAGATAATATAGCTTCCATTTTCTAGCCTTTTAAAATAAATGCAATGATCAAAATGACATCTACGATAACCTCATTCTATGATAAACCTGTCAAACTTCAAAGATCATTGCCTTGGAGCTTGCTTTAGGCCATACAATCTCTTCTTCAACCTACATACTAAATTCTATTTCCCTTTTACCTCATACCCCTGTGGATGTTGCACATAAATATCTTCCTCCAAATCCCCATGGAGAAAAGTTGTTTTACATCTAACTATTCAAGATGCAAATCTTCTACTACCACAAGACTTAAAATAGTCCTAATTGAAATCATTTTAAAAGAGGGAGAAAATATTTCATCAAAATCTATACCTTTCTTTTGTGCAAACCCCTTTACAACAAGTCTTTCCTTGTACCTCTTTTTTCCTCCATCTTCTTCATTCAACTTGTAAACCCATTTATTCTACAATGCTCTTTTTCCTGAAGGCAACTGAACCAAGTCCCAAGTCTGGTTATTTACCAAGGAATCCATTTCCTCTTTCATGCCTTGCTCCCACTTCTTTTTGGTGTCTACCTGCATTGTCTCTTCATAACATTTTGGTTCACCATAATCAGTCAACAATAAATAATACAATGAAGGAGAGTATCATTCAGGGGGTATTCTTAACCTGGTATATCTTCTAACAACACTTGCAAGAGTTTGAGGTGCATTTTGATCCTATTGCTGTACATTATGATTTTCTGGTACCTTTGGAATTTCTTTTTCAGTGATCTCATCAAGCACTGTGTATTCTAGTTTTTCTTTTTCCTATTTCTTTCCTTGCAACTGATGTTTGTACATGACCTTCTCATTGAATATGACATCTCTACTCCTAATTATTTTTTTATTTTCATAATCCCATAAGCGATAACCAAAATCATTAACACCGTATCCAATAAAGGTACACTTCTTGGATTTTTCCTCAAGCTTTGTTTCATTTTATTTATCAATATGGACAAATGATTCACAGCCGAAAGTCTTCAAATAAGAATAGTTTACCTTTTTACTTGTCCATGCCTCCTCTGGAATTTGATGCAGGAGCATCATCATCATCATGCAAGTGGTGGACAACTCAGCACCCTAGCACGCATTTTGAAGTAATTTTGAATTTTAAAGATGGCATGCCACGAAAATGTCTTGAAAAGATTGTAATTAAAGAATTTCTTAAATGATAAGAGGTTGAACCATCGTGTGACATCGATGGAGATTTTATTTTCATTTATTGTAGTTAATAGTAGTACAGATCTAAATCATTCTCTCTTATCTTTCTGTACCGATCATTTATTGTAATAAGACTTAGTGGTTGAAAGCTTTTACTTTGATAGGATAGCACTAAGGTAGTCAGAGGGAAAATCTCTATGAGCCTTTTTGTATAAATATATGTAATGTATGCCCAAATGAGGCCGTTTAAAGTTATTGAAGTTGTTATTGTTGAGGTTTTTGAAGCTTAACAAAGTTGTATGAGCCCATGTATATTCCATTTGAATGAATATAACAAAGAAGCGTTGATCCAAAATGTTTGGTATTGTTGTTACTGTGTCTATCTCAATGAATGGTAGGATTTTTGTTTAATTGTATTCTTTATTATTACTTGTTCTTATGTTATGAATGCATTACATGGTTGAATCCATGAATTTGTGAGGATTAGATAAGTTTCAATTGTTTCTCTTCTAAGAGCTCATGCAAGTATTGCATAGTGTCTGCAAGGCGTGCATCGACAGAGTCTATTTTGACTCAGAAGCTCAGGAGAGATAACTTGAAGCTTTATTTGCAAAAGAGTGCAGAGGACCATGCAAGGTGTGCGTAGGAACACACTAAATGTAATATTGTTCAGGAGGAACAATTGAGTCATGTAATAATTTTTGCAAGGAGTGCATAGTCTCCCACAAAAGGGGTTAAGTTGAAAGAAACATGTTGTAAGGTGTGCATAGGGTCGATATTTGGCTAAGTGTCGAAGAAGTCATCTTGACTGTTGCAAGGAGTGTGTGAGAAAAAACATTTTGGAAGAAACTTAATATTTCAAGGAGGAACAAGATCAGAAGAGATAGTGGATGGAAATTCTTCAGTAGGGAGGATCCCACTAAAAATTTCCTAATCAACGAGCAAGATCCATTCGGAGGAATCAAGATCTTTCCAAACCGTGAGATCTAGGAAAGTTGCACAGAGGATAATCTTAGAGTCCTTCGACACTTCATGTATTCAGAGGTTTGAAAGTGTTCTAGGAGTGGGATCACTGAAGTCCCAAAGCACCGAAGTAAATCGAAGCCGTCAGTATCAAGGAGGATACGTGGCAACAAATTAGAGATTCTGGGATATTTGCGTGGAGAAAAAGGAGATTTCTTTCGAAGTCATGAAGGCCGAAGAGATATGGACCATTGGATCTAGGAAGGACACATGGTGGAGATTCACGTACTTTGGAAGAAGATCACTTCGGAGAAATTTTTGTGTGGAGGAATAAAAACTCCCGAAGGTCGAATAGTCGAAATCAATCATGGTCGTCGATATGAGAAGGACACACATCATCATATCGTGGAATCTGAAAGTGTGCACTCTGAAAAAGGAGAGGAGGAAGTGTAGTCATTGACCTAAAGTCGTCTAAAGCTCCAAAGGTAAAGAACCATCCTAGTCATCTGTTGTTTGAACATGTGGTGTCATATCTATCTCTTCGGTGATAGGAAACTTCGAGGAAATTGAAGAGTAAATTCCTGAAGGTCATAAGTCCCAAAGTTCAGAGTCAACATGAGTCATTTATAAATGGAGGGAAACGTGTAGAGTGGACATTTACTCTAGAGGATTGACACTCCAAGATAAAGAAAGTAGAGGAGTGTTGACTGCAAGTTTTCCAAAGCGGAAACAAAGGACGCATCTTAATCGTTGATCGAGGTGAGCACTTGGTGCTCGATCCATAGCTCCGAGTACAAGTAAATTTAGGGAAAAAGATGTTTGGAACACTCAAAACTCATGAATTCAGAGTCCTGAAGTGAATCACAGTCATTAGTTGTTTGAGAAGCACGTGTTGTACATCTTGTCCAGTGTCATTTCGTCGGTCCGGAGTTCGGGGAATTGAGATTCATATGCACTCGAAACAGCTGAAGCCTGAAGTCATGAAGGGGGTGATTCGAAGATTATATCCTATGGTCATAAGGAATATGGGCCTAGTAGAGGAGCTAGCACTCGCCACTCAGTGTTACTAGGAGTGCAAGAGAAAGCATGTGTGGGGGAATCAAACCTATGTGGGTAACCAAAGGGGGCCTGTGTGAATTAAATCCAAGGTCTAGAAGAGACCCAAATAGCTTATTTGGCTCAGTGAATTGAATATACTTGACCGAGAGGTTGTGCATCCCCAAGGAGAGAGGAGGGTCTACATCAAGTGGTATCAGATCCAAAGTTTATTTTGAGCTTTGTGTGGAGAAATATCAACACCATGCCACCTAGAAGACGTGCGAATTGACCTATAGAAAATCTATGGAAAGGGAGATGAGAGAACTTCGTGAAATATTAGATGTTATGGAGACAAAAAAAAGAAGAGCACCTGATGTTGGAGACGTCAGTGATGCAGAGAGAGAAGAAATGGAAGTTGAAGAAGTTGTATGAGAAGATGCTACAAAAGAACGCTTGTTGAAAGTTGTTGTCAAATTGGGAGCTAGAGCAAAAATAGAAATCCCAATGTACGAAGGCAACTTAGATGTTGAAGAATTGTTGGATTGGATAAGAGCAATGGACAAGTACTTCGACTATGAAGACGTTGATGATGAGAATAAATTAAAACATGTTGTCACCAAATTGAAGGGACATGCAACATTGTGGTGGGATAAACTACAGGCTAAAAGAAGATGCAAAGGCAAGAAAAATATCAAGAACTGGGACAGAATGGTAGCCAATATGAAAGCTAAATTCATACCCCAAGATTATTAGATAAATTTGTTCAGGAAATTACAGAACTTGAGACAGAATGATTGATAGTAAAATAATACACAGAGGAATTTTATAAGTTGAACATCAGGGTTGGACAGAGAGAAAAATATGATGAAAAGGTTTTCAGGTATATTAATGGCCTTAGATATGAAATCCAGGATGAAATCAACATGATAAAAGTAAGTAAAGTGGAGGATGCTTATCATATTGCACTAAAGGTAGAAGAGAAATTGTTAAGGAAACAGAGCCAGCGAAGCAGAGGGAGACGTATAAACAGAGGTAAGGGAATTTTCCATGACAAGGCACAGAAGCCAAAGGTTGAGACTGGAAAACCACACAGTCACTCAGAAAGAGGAGGAAGTTCCCGTGGGAGACAGTATGGTGGAAGGAATTCTTTTCCTCAAGGAAGAGGAAGAGTCCAAGGAGGAGAGGTGAAGTGTTATGCATGTGGAAAAATATGACACATATCTTGGGAATGCCCCAAGAGAAATAAAGAAGGAGGAGGTGAAGCTCACATTTTGTAAGTGCAGAAGAGGAATTTTGAGGCAGAAGGTGCAGAAGATGGGAGATCCTTGATGATGAGGAAGATTCTCTTGAAGCCCGAGAAAGAAGTGGAAAAACCAGTGCAGAGGAACATTTTGTTCAGAACTACTTGCAAGACCAAAGATAGGGTATGCAAGGTGACAATTTATAGTGGGAGCACTGATAACTTGGTATCCACAAAAATGGTGGAGAAATTGGAGCTGGAGACAACTGCACATCCGAGTCTGTATAGAGTCTCATGGTTGCAGAAAGGACACCGGGTAATGGTAACTAAACAATGCCAAGTTGAATTTAAGATATGAGGATATATAGGTGAGATTTTGTGCGATGTGATTCCCATGGATGTATTTCATGTTGTTTTGGGCACACCATGGAAGTTTGACAGAAATATCATTCATGATGGGAGAAAAAATACGTATACCTTGGAGAAAAATGGTAGAACACACATGATACTACCAATAGAGGATAAGAAAGTGAAGGAAGAAGCCAACATAAGTATACTTCTCATGAGTGGGAAGGAACTCCTAAGTGAAGTGAAGAAGGAACAGGAGATGCAATTTGTTGTGGTGAGGAAGCCCAAAGTCATCCTTACAAGTAATTCTATGGATTATTTTTCTAAATAAATTCAGGAGTTATTAAAAAAATTTGCTAACATAGTAGTGGATGAGTTACCTCTCTCGTTGCCACCTATCAGGAGTATTAGCCATCACATTGATTGCATACCAGGAGCGAGTTTACCGAACAAAGAAGCATATAGATTGACACCTCAAGAGATTGAGGAGGTAAAGAAACAAGTCCAGGATTTGATGGACAAGGGTTTAGTCAGAGAAAGCTTGAGTCCATGCGCAATACCAACTTTGTTGAGTCCAAAAAAAGATGGAGAATGGAGAATTTGTAGAGACTCAAGAGCCATAAACAAAATGACCATTAGGTACAGATTTCCTTTGCCCAGGATGGACGACTTAATGGATTTTTTGAGCGAATAAAATTATTTTTTAAAGATAGATATGAAAAGTGGATATCACCAGATAAGGGTGAGAGAAGGTGATGAGTGGAAAACAACCTTCAAAAAGAACAAAGGGTTGTATGAGTGGCTTTTTATTCCATTTGTCTTGAAAAACGCCCCAAGTGCTTTTATGAGGTTGATGAATGAGGTATTAAAATATTTTTTTGGTAACTTTGTGAATGTATATCTAGATGATATATTAGTCTTCAGTAAAACAGAAGAAGATCATTTGAGGCATTTAACATTAGTAATGAGAAGATTGCAGTGGGAGAAGTTGTTGATAAATATGAAGAAATCCTCTTTTATGAAGACATAACCCATTTACTTGGGTTTTTTTATCTCTTCAAATGAATTGAAGATGGATCCATAGAAGGTGAGAGAAATCAGAGAATGGTCATCACCAAGGATCATATTCGAGGTGAGAAGCTTCCATGGATTAGCAAGTTTCTATCGGAAGTTCATTAGAAATTTGAGAGGAATTTGTACGCCAATATTAGATACGGTGAAGAAGAGACACAAGTATTTTAAGTGGACAAAAGAATATGAGAAAAGTTTCAAGGCATTAAAGGAGAAGATAACAGAACAATCAATTCTTGTCTTTTCATATTTCGGGAAGATGTTTCAAGTACGATGTGATGCTAGTGGAGTAGAAATTGGAGAAGTCTTGAGCCAGGAGAATAAACTTGTTGCATATTTCCATGAGAATATGAATGACACCAAGAGGAAGTACTCCACATATGATAAAAGAAATTATGTAGTAATTCAAGCCTCAAAGAAATGGAGGCACTACCTTGTTCCAAAAGAATTTGTTTTGTACAGCGATAATCAGAATTTACAATTCATAACTAGACAGGAGAAGTTAAATCAAAGACATGCTAAGTGGATAGAGTTTATGAAAAATTTCACTTTTGTAACTAAACATATTTCTGGTAATGCTAACAAAGTTGTTGATGCATTGAGTAGGATATGACTGATTTTGTAGGAATTTCGAGTGAAAACCTTAGGGTTTGAACACCTTAAGGAAATGTATTGTGACAATCCATATTTTAAAGAGGTGTATGAAGCATGTGAAGATCATGTGCTTAGAGAAAACATTCAGTGGAAAAAGTATATGATTCAAGATGGATTGTTGTTTAAAGGTAGTCAGTTGTGCGTACCAAAGTGCTCAATGAGAGATAATCTGCTGAAGGAAAAACATAGTGGAGGTCTAGCAGAACATTTTGGCCATGACAAAACATTTTCACAATTGAACAACTCATACTATTGGTCAGGTATGAGGGAAGATGTGAAGAAATTTGTAAATAGATGTAATATTTTCCAATATGCAAAAGGAAAGAGACATAACACTGGGTTATATCAACCATTGTCTAGTCCAGATAGGCCTTGGGATGCAATAAGCATGGATTTCATGTTGGGATTGCCAAGAAAACAAAGAGGAAGTGATTCCATATTTGTTGTAGTTGATAGATTCTCGAAGATGGAACACTTTATCCCATGCCAGAAAACTAATGATGCAACACACATTGCAAAACTATTTTTCAAGGAAGTTGTGAGACTTCATGGGTTTCTCAAGAGTATTGTCTCAGATAGAGACACTAAATTTGTTAGTCATTTTTGGAGTACATTGTGGAAGAAACTGGGGACAGAAATTTCCTTCAGTTCATCGTATCACCCACAAATAGATGGACAGACTGAGGTGGTAAATCCGAGTATAGGAAATTTTATGAGGAGTCGGGTCACTGAACATCATAGCCAATGGGATCAGATTCTGTCGCAAGAATAATTTGCATACAATGACTCATCAAACAAGAGTATAGGAAAGATTCCATTCCATATATTATATGAAGTAAATCCAAGAGGAGTATCGGAGTTGAGAGATTTGGAGCAGAGTGAATTCAGAAGCGCTAGAGTAGAAGACTTCACTGCAGAAATGCAGAAGCTTCATAATCAGATCAAAGAGAAGTTGAAGAACAATAGCATAGAATATAAACACAGAGTTTATCAGCATAGGAGAGAACTTAAATTTGAAGTGGGAGATACATTTTTAACACATCTCAGGAAAGAAAGGTTCCCAAGGGGAACATATTATAAACTAAAGTTCAAGAAGATAGGATCGTGCAAGATCCTAAGGAAATTTGATGTCAATGCTTATGAGATAGAGTTGTTAGAGGATGTGGGAATATATCCCATATTCAACATTTCATACTTGTACCCTTACAAGGAAAATGACACCAGAGGATCAGAAGATCAGAAAGAGATCCAGTGGGAAAAGCATACACCTATAGTAGAAAATCCATAGATGGAGGAGATCATAGATTAGAGAATTGGTAAAAAGACCAGGAGGAAGACTTATTTTGAGTATTTGGTAAAGTGGAAAGGACACCCAATAGAAGATTCAATTTGGGTAAATGAAGCAGATATTCAGAAGCATGGAAATTCAGTGCAGGAGCTCATGGACAGGAGTCCATGAATTTTTGTCCAAAGGAGTATGATGCAGGAGCATCATCATCATCGTGAAAGTGGAAGACAACTCAATTCCCTAGCACACATTTTGAAGTGATTTTGAATTTTAAAGATGGCATGCCATGAAAATATCTCAAAAAGATTGTAATTAAAGAAGTTCTTAAATGATAAGAGGTTGAACCATCGTGTGAGATCAATGGAGATTGTATTTTCTTTTATTGTAGATAATAGTAGTACAGATCTGAAGCATTCACTCTTATATGTGTGTACCAATCATTTATTGTAATAAGACTTAGTGATTTAAATCTTTTACATCGATAGGATAGCACTAAGGTAGTCAGAGGGAAAAGATCTATGAGCCTTTTTGTATAAATATATGTATGTATGCCCAAATGAGGTTGTTGAAAGTTATTGAAGTTGTTATTGTTGAGGCTACTGAAGCTTAATAAAGTTGTATGAGCCCATGTATATTCCATTTGAATGAATATAACAGAGAATCGTTGATTCAAAATGTTTGGTATTGTTGTCACTGTGTCTATCCGAATGAATGGTAGGCTTTCTGTTTAATTGTATTCTTTGTTATTAATTGTTATTATTTTATGAATGAATTACATGGTTGAATGTATGAATATGTGAGGATTAGATAAGTTTCAATTGTTTCTCTTATAAGGGATCATGCAAGGAGTGCATAGTGTCTACAAGGCATGCATCGACGGAGTCTATTTTGACTCAAAATCTCAGGGGATATAACTTAAATATTTATTTCCAAAAGAGTACAGAGGACCATGCAGGGTGTGCATAGGAACACACTCAATATCATATTGTTCAGCAGGAACAATTGAGTCATGTAAGAATTGTTGCAAGGAGTGCACAGTCGCCCATAAAATGTGTTAAGTTGAAAGAAACATGTTGCAAGGTGTGCATATGGTCGATATTTGGCTAATTATCGAAGAATCCATATTGACTTTTTCCAGGAGTGTGTGAGAACAAAAATTCCAAGAGAAACTTAAGATTTCAAGGAGGAACAAGCTCAGAAGATATAGCGGATGGAAATTTTTCAGTAGGGAGGAGCCCACTGAAAATTTCCCTATCAACGAGCAAGATGCATTCAGAGGAATCAGGATCTTTCTAGACCATCAGATATGGGAAAGTTGCACAAAGGATAGTCTTAGATTCCTTCATCACTTCATGTATTTGGAGGTTTGGAAGTGTTCGAGGAGTGGGATCACCGAAGTCCTGAAGAAGCGAAGTAAATCGAAGTCGTCGGTATCAAGGAGGATACATGGTAGTAGATCAGAGAGTCTAAGAGATTTTCATGGAGCAAAAGGAGATTCCTACCAAATTCATGAAGGTCGAAGAGATATAGACCATTGGATCTGGGAAGGACACATGGAAAAGATTCATGTACTTCAGAAGAAGAGCACTTCAGAGAAAATTTTGTGTGGAGGAAAAGCAACTCCCGAAGGAAGAATAGCCAGAGTCAATCATGGTCATCGATCTGAGAAGGACACACGTCATTAGATCGTGGAATCTGGAAGTCTACACTTCAGAAAAGAAGAGGAGGAAGTGGAGTCATTGACCTGAATTTGTCTGAAGCTCCAAAGGTAAGGAACCATCCTAGGCGTCTGTTGTTTGAACACGTGGCATCAGATCTATCGCTTTGGTGATAGGACACTTCGGGGAAATTGAAGAGTAAATTCTTGAAGGTCATAAGTCTTGAAGGCCAAAGTCAATAGGATTCATTGATAAATGGAGGGACACGTGGAGAGTGGAGATTTACTCTGGGGGATTGACATTCTGGGAGAAAGAGAGAAGAGGAGCATTGATTGGAAGTCATCTAAAGAGGAAACAAAGGATGCATCTTAACCGTTGATCGAGGTGAGAACATGGCACTCGATCCATAGCTCCGGGTACAAAGAAATTTGGGGAAAAAGGTTTTTGGAACACTCATAACTCCTGAAGCTGGAGTCCCGAAGTGAATCACAATCATTGGTTTTTGGAGAAGCGTGGTTTGTAGATCCTGTCTGGGGTCATTTTTTCAGTCCTGAGTTCGGGGAATTGAGAGTCAACTACACTCGAAATAGCTAAAGCCCAAATTCATGAAGGGGACGAGCTAGAGGTTATAGCTTGTGGTCATAAGGAATAAGGGCCTAGCAGAGGAGCTAGTGCTCGCCACTCAATGTTACCAGGAGTGCAAGAGAAAGCGTGCGTGGGGGAATTGAACCTATGTGGGTAACCAAAGGGGGCCTGTGTGAATTAAATCCAAGGTCTAGGAGAGGCCCAAAGAGATGATTCACCCCAGTGAATTGAAGATCCTTAACTGGGAGGTCATGCAGCCCTGTGGAGAGAGGAAGGTCTGCATCATATGTCTACCATCCAAAGAGCTTGAAGGTCCTATGTTTATTAATTAAACAACAGTATCTACAACATCTACCCAAAACTGTAAGGGAAAACCAACCTACAATCTCATACTCCTTTCACACTCCATGATTGTCATGTTCATCCTTTCTGACACACCATTTTCTTGTGGTGTTCTTGGAATTGTCTTCTCTCTACGAATCCCATGGTATGAAAAATAATCATCAAACTCCTTGCTGCAATATTCCCCTCCATTGTCTAATCTAAGACACTTCAACCTTTGTCATGTCTCATTCTCAACCAAAGCTTTCCATTTCTTAAAAGTATCAAAAATATCATATTTTTGTCGAACACAATAAACCCAAGTTTTTTCTAGTTTCATCATCAATAAAAGTAACATAATAACGAGATCCATCAAGATATGATACCTTAGCTGGTCCCCATACATCTGTATGCACAATCTCTAACCTTTCACTCTTCTTTTCTTTTCTGACTTTGAGAAATCTGACTCTCTTATGTTTTCCATAAACACAATGCTCACAGAAATCCAAATCAATGTGTTTAAGATCTAGCAACAAATTTATTTTGTGAAGTATCTGCATCCCCTTCTCACTCATGTGTCCAAGCCTATGATGCCACAATGTTGTATCCAATTCTATAGAAGCTAAAGAGATAGAAGAGTCAGTATTACCAGTACATAAATACAATCTACCTACCTTCTCTCCTTTTGATATCACCAATGATTCTTCGGTGACCTTCCACACCTTATCTGTAAATATGGATATACAACCTTCACTTTCCAATACCCTGTTGAAATTATATTTTTTCTTAGATCTGGAACATGTATTACCTCTTTCAACAACCATTGGTTTCCATTTCTTTTCTTTATTTTTACCTTCCCCATTCCAACAATTTTTCATGGTGCATCATCACCCAAATGAACTTGTCCAAAATCACCTTGAACATAATCTAGAAATGTTTCTTATAGGGTGTGGCATGAAATGAAGCCTCTGAGTATACTACCCAAGACTCATAAATATTATATAAAAAAAGAATCAAAGCACCTTGTAACACATCACATGTTACACTTGATTTCTAATTTTTTTGTTGTTGTCCATCTCTTTGTTTCTTTGGAGCTCTGTAATCTTTCTTCACATTTCCTTTCTTCCCACAATTCCATCACTCTATCTTTCCAAATATGGATTTGGATCTTCCCTTCCTATAATTCTTGCATTTTCCTGAGCCCTTTCCTCTATCCTTTTGTCTTCCCCTGTTCTCCGTGTTCAATGCATTACTTGATGTCTCACCTGTTCTTTTCCGTCACATTTCCTCACTAAGGATAACACCAACATCATCAAATTTTGAAGTATTTGAACCAGAGACAGAGTTACTTACAGCCATGACCAAGCCATTCCATCTTTCTAGCAATGAGCACAAGATTAGAGGAGCCCCAACCTCATCATCAAAGTCCACTTTTACAGAACTTAGTTGATTAGTAACCGTATTAAATCCATTTAAATGATCTACAACAGACCCACCTTTTGACATCTTCATATTAAATAATCTCTTCATTAGAAATACCTTATTGGACAATGAGGGTTTTTCATATAGTTTAGTCAATGCATCCATCATCTCCTTCGTTGTATTTTCTTTTGAAATATTGAAAGCCATTGACGCTGCAAGGCTCAGTCGTATCGTTCCTAGTGCCTTTCTTTTAAGAACCTCCCATTCTTCATCCTTCATGGTTGTCGGCTTCTTTTCTATTCCACCCAATGGTAGGAATAGATCCTTCTGATATAAATAATCTTCCATCTGCATCTTCCACAACTGGTATTTTTGGATGTTAAATTTATTGACCCTAAACTTTCCATCTTCCGCCATTGCTCCCACTCGAACTAGGAACCCTCTTTTCCTGTGAGTTACCTTTCTCTATGATACTAGTTGTTAGGAAAATAGGATCATGAAGTAATAAAATAAAATAAATGCAGAAATAAAACACAGAAGATACACAATACAATAGAGACACAGATATGCGTGGTTCACCCAATGTGGGCTACGTCCACCAGAGAAATTGTCAGGACCTTCCTTTATTATTATCCAGCAAATGAAGGGATACAACCTACAACAAACCAATTGTAACTTCCTCTTCTTTCTCTCACAGTATCATATCTCAAAATACAATATTCCTGATAATGCATAGCCGCAATGCATTTCCCTCATAAAATAGGGTTTCCTTCTAGGGAAAAAAACCCTGACATAACTTCTACCGTTAGATCTTTGACCTTATAATGAATGGTCCAAATTTACAATGAAATTACAATATACATTTACAAGGAAATTTTTCCTTCAGTGGCTTCGCCCCCGAACCCTCGTCGGGGCCTGCTTTCCCCCGAACCCCACAGAGGGTTGTAAAGTCTTCATGGGGTATATACACGATTGAAAAAAAAGACCTATGAATCAGGAATATAATTAGGCTCCACAACCAACAATATTTTTTTGGTCACATGGTCGATGTCATTCTTGTTGTTTTGTAGGAGCAGGTTTGCAGGGGCACTGCATTCGCATGGCTGCTTCAGCCTTGATAGGCATGTGGGGAAATATGTCGATCCTTTATTCCTACCTTAACCTTGATTCTTCCTAGGATTCTCCTTGATGGGAATTTGATTACCTTTACATGCAGTTATCTCCAGGTCCAAATCCCCCAAAGGCTATCAGACCCACCTTTCCTACAAGTCTGTCCTTGAACCTCGTCAGATTAATTTACACTGGGTCCTCTCTTGGTATTACCTCTCGCCAAGCCCACACCAAAATCCCATTACCATGCTTGATTATGAGTCCTTGTCAAGTTCTCTCCTAATGCTTATTAGTTATCTGTTGCATTCACCCATAATCTCCGATGTAAGGACCTTTTCCTAGACTTGGTGGCAGTCCCACTCCTTGAGATCTGAACTCGTCCTCCCTCTAAGATTCACATATTGAGTTGAGTGTCATGTTTCATACGCTAGGTTATCATTGATCCTCTCTTTTTCTTCTTTTCTTTACTTGCGATGTTAAATCATCGCATGAAGCATCGTCCTTTCTCCTTCATCGATTTCCCTTCATTTCATTTGAATCGCCACATCCTCGATTGCATCCACCCTCGCTCCTCTCCATAGTATCTGGTTTCATGAATCTTATCCTATATGTCTTTTTCTTAATTTTGGCCCATAGGCATGAAACCCTGACCATTGGAACCTAGGGGACATGGAACCTCGACTTGTCTAAATTACTCTAATTTTTCCTAATTTGTAATTATTTTATTTTATTTTATTTTATTAATTTTTGTAAACATTTTATTTTAATTATGTGTATATATTTTATGTTATTTTATTTTTATTTCAACTTTAATTTATTTTTGTTTTTATTTTATTTTATTTTTTTATTTTGTAAATATTTATATTTTATGTACTTTATTTAATGTATTTTTAATTATTTTGTTAACCATGTATGATTAATGAACTAACCTTTTTTTTTACAATTTAACATGTACATATTTTCTCATAAATACAACAAATCAAATAAAAAATAAAACAAATCAAATCAAATAAAAAACAAATCAAATTCCGAATTTTAATTTAATTTTCATGTTTTTTATTTTCACTTTTCATTTTGTTTTACGTTTTACAAAAACCTAAGTTGTATATAGTTTACCTTGATTATTTTCCCCTTTCCTAAACCTAAACGTAGTCCCCATGTCCTATTTTCTAGGCCTTTCTATATTATAGGTATTTCCTATTTTCTAGGGATTTCTAGAAGTTTTTATATTTTATGGGAATTTTAATATTGAAAAACATGAAAAAGAGGGGGGGCTAGATCTAATGTTATGCTAATAATAAATAAATAAAA
>JASDQU011100530.1:1232-11504 GCA_032191745.1 Picea mariana | reverse complement strand
CCTTAATCTTGTTAGGGTCTACCTTGACACCTTCATGAGATACAATATGACCCAAATACTCTACCTCCTTTACTCCAAAGAAACATTTGGATGGTTTGGCATATAGTTGTTGCTCCTTTAATAGTTGTAGCACCTTGTCAACATGTCGCACATGATCCTCCCAAGACTTGATATAGATTAGTATATCATCAAAAAATACTAACACAAATTTTCGAAGGAAGGGCTTGAAAATGGAATTAATCAACCCTTGGAATGTGGAAGGTGTATTTGTAAGGCCAAAAGGCATGACCAAAAATTCATAATGGCCTTCATGAGTTTAGAATGTTCTTTTGGGGATATCTTCTTCCTTCATTTTGATCTGATGATACCCTGAACGAAGATCCAATTTTGTGAAATAGATTGCTCCATGTAGTTCATCTAACAATTCATCAATGACGGGAATGGGAAACTTATCTTTAATAGTGATCTTGTTGAGCTCTCTATAATCTAGACACATACACCATGAGATATCTTTCTTCAATACCATTACCACTGGTGCAAAGTAAGAACTTTGGCTAGGTATAATAATGCCAACCTCTAACATTTCTTCAACCATGCGCTCAATTTCACTCTTCTGGGCGTAAGGGTATCTGTATGGCCTGATGTTAGGAGGAACACTCCCAGAAATTAGGTGAATTTCATGATCATGATTTCGAGTGGGTGTAAGAACTTTGGGAATATCTTCAAATACTTTGGAATGCTTATCAATGATCCTTTGGAGATCTTGAGGAATAGATGTCTTAGATGTTTGAACATCTAGTGAGCATAGTTGTGCAATAATGCCTTGATGCCCCTTTTTCAATAATTTATTCATACCATTAGAGCTTATCACCTTACCCGGTTTCCCTGTGATACCTCTTAACTCAATTTCTTTTCCTTCCAATGAAAATTTCATGGAAAGTTCTGAAAATTAAAAGACATTGTTCCTAATGATTGTAATCATTGGATTCCTAGTACAGCATATGGACCACCCATGGGTATATTAATCATTGGACTATTCATTACATATTCCCCCATAGTAAGATTGATCTTATTGCATTTTCCTGAGCAATTGATAGTTCCTCCATTTGCAATCATTACTTGAAACTCTGGCGCTAGATATACAAAGCAATGGAGAGCTTTGGCTAATTTATAGTGAATGAAATTATGGGTACTGCTAGAATCAATTAGGACTATTACCTTTTTCTTTTTAATGTATCCTTCGATCTTGAGGGTTTGAGGAGTGCTAATTCCAGCTAATGCATTACACAATATCGTGGGAGTCAACTCTTCAAATGAAATTGCTTCTACGTTTTCATCTTGAGATGGTTCTTCTTCTTCTTCTTCTTCCTCTTCACAATCTATGTAGAATAATTTATTCTCACCACACTTATGTCCCTTAGTGTACTTGTTGTCACAATTAAAGCATAAACCTTTTTCTTTTCTTTCCTCCAATTGTTGAGGTGTCAACCTTGTAGGTTGAGGTGTTTTAGAAGAAGGAGCATTATTATGTCTATAGATGTTAGGATTGGTCCTTCTAGTAGCCATAGCCATATTTTTAGTTTCAACATTTCTTGCCACCTTAAATGCATTTTCCAATGATTTGGGTTCCCAAAGGCAAACCTCATGTTGAATATTATGCTTTAAAGTTCCTATGAATACATCAATCAAGTGCTCATCTGGAATATCGGTTACCTTTATATTCAATGTTTGGAAGTTCTCAATGTGCTCGGTAATTGAACCCTTTTGCTTGAGATTCATCAATTGGCTAAAGAAGGTATTGCTCCTTGTATCCTCATAGTGTGCTATCATTTCTTTTGTGAAAATTTTCCAAGTGACGAGTGATTTGCGAGAACAAATCCATTGATACCATAAAAATTGATTAGGTTCTAAATATAAATAAGAAATTTGTACCTTTTGTGTATGTGGCACATTATGGAGATCAAATAATTGCTCCATCTAAAGTATCCATGTGATTGGGTTCTTGCCATCAAACTTCCTCATATCAATCTTAGGAACTTGGTTGGTCTTCAAACCAAAGATGGAGTTTCTCCATTCTTGATTGACCTTCCTTGTGTCCTCATCATGAATTTCATGTGATGCATTTTCACTTTCAGGTGTCTTCTCTGTTATGAAATTTTTCAATACTTCCATGATCTCCCCTTTTAAACCCTCCATCATCTCTTGTAGTTCATATTTTGTTACTATATTCTTTTGTAAATCATTTATGTCCCTACGCATTTCTTCACCTTCATCAAGAATCCAAGTAGGATTGTCTGGAGGCTTATTAGGTGTAGAAGTTCCCTTTTTTGGTGTCATGTTGGCCAAGCATCACTTTTGAACCTTGATTTTGAGGTGGTTTTGCTAGATAATCTTTATTCAGTTGTATCTCCCAAGTTTTGGCCCTTATGGGTATGAAAATTTCTTTTATGTAGTTCTCTGATATTCCTTCTCTGCAATGCCACAAGTCTAATCAAAATTGGATGTGCCAAGTGGAATTTACGGTAACTTCCCCACAACTTGTTGATTTTTTTCCTTTCCAGGAGATATCACTTGTATAGTGTGCCCCACAAAAAATAATTGATATAAAATTCTAAAACTTGCACCAGAAATACTAAAAAATGTACATGATCCAATGAAACTAGTCCCACTCAATTTGGATACTCTAGGAAGAAGTTATGATTGTTTTACCTAGAACACCTTCATGAGACTAGTCAATAGGACTAGTCAAATACCCTATCTTACTTAGGGTGTATATACAAATTTAAGATGACCCATAAGCTGAAATTTTTATAAAATATACCTTACTAATTTTTGTAAATAGACTCCAGATTTCAGGGTCTGAAACATTACAGAAATTTTTTTATAGCGAAAATTACACAATGACTCAGTTCATGATGATTCCAGAACCCTATCTTGTATAGGCTATATATCCAAAATTATAAGGCCTTAGGAGCTGAATTTGGAACCCAACATACCTTGATCTGTCTACTAAATATCCTCCAATATGTTCCATCTAAAACATTGGAGAAAAAAAGTTATAGAGAAAATTCCAAGGTGTCTCAGATGTAGCAGTGAAACCCCAAGACCTTGAGCTCTGATACCATATGTTAAGAACCAAATATCAATATAGTATAGAAAAACCTCAGAAAAAGTACTCAATGCCTTGAAAAAGAGATAATTTCAGATAATAAGCCTCTTCGTGGGGGCAACCTCCTTTTACCCCACTTAAATGTTCAAGTACAAGATGATTCAAAATGAAAATGTCTCCTTAGTATATATAGGGGACTAGGAGGTATAATTACAACTAATGGCCTAAAGCCGACATAAATAAAATAACATTACTAATATAATATGCCCCAATTAAGGGGTAATGAGCCAATATCAGGGCTTAACATATTTGAGGGTAAAATTGGCCACACCAACTTCAAAAAATCATATCTGGAGCTACGGGCGATGAAATCATGCCCAATAGGGCTCGATGGAAATATGGAGGAGAGAAGAACATGCTAGGATATCAAGTGCTGGCAGATTAAGATCATAAAAGTCCAAAAATTCAAAACATATATGGAACCCAAATTCGGATGAAGAACTAGACATGCAAACTTAAAACAATCATATCTTGAGCTAGATAGGAAATGAAATCGAGCCAGAAATAGCTCAAATGAAAGATGATATAGAGGAGAATAAGACAAAATGATATTTTTCAATAGGCTAAAGCCAAAAACACCCAAAAAATTTCAAGGAACAAAAGTTAACGCCAATGGATAGAGTCAATGATTGTTTTTTAACAAATATCATTTGTAAACGACCCTAGGGTGAAAATGATTATTGATGATTATATTCAGCCTCTCCTTGTAATGCTCAAATGTTAATTTTTGAAATGTGAGAAAACAAAATGGAAAGAAAATGAAACGAATGGTCATGAGAACTGAAGAGTTTCTCTCTTGTCTTATAAAAGAGAATTCATAGCATAGAGGCTAGGACTTTTTCCCTTTGTAACAAAAGATGGTACTATTATTTCTAAGTAATAAAGAGAAGAAGACATTCTGAATTCATGACTATTAGAAAATGATTGTGGGGACTATTCTACACTTGTATTTGTGGTTTAAGTTTTATGGGTATTTATCATGTGAACTATTTTTGTGCTTAGTATCTAGAATCCTTATGTTGTTGTGATTTATTATAAATGTAGTCATGATTTTACAATTATTTTCTTCAACTTTTTGGGATGATATATATAATATTATTGTGCTAACATGTCTKGGTTTTCATGGACTATTTATATTGTCTAGATATTATCTTTCATCGTACTTAGTTTTTCTCCAGGGATAGATTAGAATTAGTTAGGATTAGATTAGTTTGTTTTTCGTTTTATTAGCCTTAGGATTATATAGAACTGTTTGGGGGGGAGTCTGTTTCATTTCCCATTTTATTTRTTTAATTTTGAGTGCCAGTGAGGCCCATATACTGGTGGAAAACACTACAYCAAATGAGAGTGGGTCTAATTGGGACCTGACATCGGGTGTTCTCCCTCATCTTCTTGATAGGCCATTTGGTCCCATCAACAGAAATGGCGCTAGAAGGAGGGCAAATGACAAKTTGAGCATGTGGAGTCATTTTTATTAATTTTGTTTTAATCTACTAATGACTCCATCCCATATCCATTTATGGAGGTTTTTTTATGGCACTGTACCTCTCAAACCTCCTAGAAATATTTTACATTTCTTGTTATATCTTAAATTTAATGGAGAAGGTGAGACAGTTGCATATGAACATGCTTTTAATTTCTGGAAATTTTGTGGTTCTCACAATATTACTAATAGAAATATCATTTGCAGGTTTTTTACTCTCACCTTTGCAGGTCGGGTTAAGAGCTAGTGCGATACTTTTCTGGTCACCTCTATTAACACATGGGAATAATTTATGCATAAATTTTTGCATGCTTTTGAGAATTATGATTATGATAATTTATGTGTAGAAATTTTAAAAGCTAAAGAAGAACGAGGATGAATCCTTTGAATATTGTTTTATTAGATTTTATCATCTTTGTTGTAGGTTTCTTTTGGATTATAGGCCCTCTATCCATGATTTGATTTTCTGCCTAGTTTCTCTTACTAATGAAACATATGAGTCAGTGGATAAAAAATATAAATCATGTTTTAATCTTTCTTCACATGCTAATTTGGATTTAAATGAAAATGTTGAAAATGCTAATGGTTTAAATGGACTTCATATGTCTGTATATTTCTTTACTATGGGGGATATATATCAGATATAGAATTATTTTCTGGAATAAATATATGTATCCTCTCATCACTCCATTCCCCTTTCTTTCTTTGTGATGAAAAATAGACCTCTTGTGATGTAAATTCTTGGGTCACACCGATGGTTATGTCAGGATCTCATTATTCTCTCTTTTCTTTCCCATCACAATAAATGGAGGAGGGAGTTATGGAGCAAAAATTGAAAGCCGATCATTTTTCTAATGAACAAAATCTAGACACACTTAAAATGAATTCTTCATCACACATGGATAATTCAAATTTAATTTATATTGACTTGGATTGTCCTAATGTTTCAAATTCTCCTAGTTCAAGTGTCATAGAGAAATATTGTTTTCCTATTACTAATATATCATTTATTGAAACCTCTTGTTTTAATGATTCTTATGACTTGCTTCTCTCCTCTAACTATGAATGTGCTTTGGAAGATATTTCAGATCCTCATGTTGTGTAGGAGAAAGACAACCATGCTGATATTTTCACTTCGGGAAAATAAATCAACATACAAGACATACCTCTTTTATCACAACAATCTACCTTTTGCTTGGATGAGGAAAACCATCTTGAAAAAGAACATGTTGGTTGTGAAACCATTCCTAATATGTAGCCCGTCGATTCACAATCAATCGTCGATGTTCTTGAGGAAGAGGAAATACCATTTAGGGAGTTACTTTTTGAAATTTTTTCTTGTTCTAGAGAAGCTTTTAATTATCTCAATTCTTCCACTTATTGTTTTTGTATCATGATCTATTTAATGTTTTGACTTAGCAGGAAACCACCCACCATCTAACTCAAATAGACTCAATGGAGCTGACCCCTTTTGAAATACTTGATGGGGGCAATGTACATATGGAAGGTAGAGAGGATAAGGACTCTTCCCATGAACTAATCACAACCAAGCCTTATCAACCTTTCTTGCGGGACAAATGGAATGATATAGAAGATGTATATCATACCATGTCTTCGTCTTTTTTTTCATCTTCGTTTTTTATTAATACTAGAGAATCTTCTTGTTAAAGAAGCCATTTAGTTGATATTGTTCATGTTAGTGGATTCCCCATTGTATTGAGGATTTACCTTATATCATGGTGGGTGCTAGTCCGCATATATCATTTGACTCCACTAATTTGTCTCAAGTTGATGGTTTCTTGAAGCATGAGTCTAGGAAGGCTTACCAAGATAATGAGGCACTTCGGTCTACACCAATGGTTATGGCATGCCCTCATTCTTTTGTTTTGTATTCAAGGATAAACAACTTTCTTAGCATGGGGATTCTCTAACCGAGCACACTTTACACATTTTCTATGCACGATTATCATTTGGTATGCTACTTTCCTTTGAACTCTCTCCATCAACTCTATGATAGTCATGGTACATTTTAAGATAGAATTGAAGCATGGTTGGAGAGATATTATTTGGATAGATTTCCCATGAATTATCAATCTGAAATTTTTAGTATATTGAATAGATTTATCGATGTTTTAATTCTTCCTACTTTTAATTTATTTTTATTCCAAGTGTGGTTACTGATCTTTTTTCCTGAATATATGTTTGTAGGCTTGGTATTAATTTGATGGCTACATTGGCATTATGATTTTACATAGTTCATTTTTCAACCATTGTAGTGTACGATAGGAGTAGGATAGAATAGCCTAGTATATCTCCTTTGCATAGTTTAGCTTTGCTTTCTATTTTTTAATTAGTTTTGTTTGCATTCTCTTTTCATTACTTTTGGTTGATCAATAAATGAGTTTCTTGGTAGGGTGGAAAGAAATAGAAGGATTGCACACTAATTTTCCCTTGATTGGATTTTTCAATTAATTTTGATATGGGGGAAAATTTACTTTATCTCATCCTTAAAAAATTTACATGTGTTGGGTAATTTTCAGATCACCAGTTCCATGCATGATCATCATGTCAAATCTTGTCCAATCATGTTTTCATCTTACAAGTGGAATATTTTAAAATGAAGATACTATTTGGTTCCTCTTGGGATGAAAACGAGCACTCAAATATTTTCAATCATCATATGAATATGATTCTGATTGGAAGCTTTTGCTTGATGGAATTTCTTATGAGTGTTAATCTTGTTGTCCCATACACATTGAATTTAAATTATGAGTATTAAAATTCTACCCATTTGGAATTCAAGCCACTCCAAATCCTTGTAATCTCCTTAGATAATTATTTTCCCTTGGTTTTTTAGTTATCCAAATCTTTTCTTACACATTAACTCTTTTCTTCGATCACTTTCAGCCAACATAAGTTTTCTGCATAGTTTTTTTTTCTTTTTTGCATAAAGAGATTAACTAATTTTTATTTCGTTTGAGTTATTTTCCATTAGCACTTTTAGTTTTGATTTCTAGGCACTAAATGCACATGTATTATGCTCTATTCAGTTAGCTTTTGAGGATTTTCATATATTATCTTGTGGCTCTCTTCACCCAATTTTCCTCTCATACACAACAACAAGAAACATTCATTCACACTATCTTGATGCATTTTTTGACAATTCTGGACAACATGATTATTTGAATCTTTTGTTGATATATTTTTCACAAAATTAATTAGGAACCAATCTTTTTATTCCCCAACTCACTAGTCAACTATGGTCTCAATTCTATCATTGTCGATCTAATGGATTTTCAGACCTAATATTTTCTTGAACAATATCTTTTCATCCTTTGGGTTTGTTGATTTTGGGTCACTCATCATGGTTACATTCTTGAGTAATCTAATTTTTTAACATGGCTGAGAATTATCTTCTTATATAATGTTGAAACAATTCAAATGCTTGGGAGTTGTAAGTATATTTATGGAATATGTCAAGGCAATTTCTATGATTCCAATTTCAAGTTTTCAACATTTGTTTTCATTTCAGACATGGTAATAATTTTCAAGAGGTGAATTCATTGTGGGTTGTAACTCATCAATCTATTGAGCCCCACACTTTTCAACACTCTTCGAACTCAAAGTCAGTTGATTCATAATTAGAAAAATATAAACATGTTTGGGTCATGCCGGTACATCTTGTATTAGATCATTCTTACTCATGATCTTTCTGATTTTGTTTTTTGGATTATATGTATCATTCTTTGAATGGAAAACATACCTAGTGGAAAGATAAGATATACACTTTTATTTTTCATTTCACTTTCCTCTTATTCTTTGACATGTGTGATCTCAAGGAAGTGGAATTTATGGTTTCTCCACTTAGAAAAATCTTGAGATCTTGAGGCTATTAATTTCATGAACTTTTTGTTAAGAACCAAATATCAATATAGCATAGAAAAACCTCAGAAAAGGTACTCAAAGCATTGAAAAAGAGATAATTTCATATAATAAGCCTCTTCGAGGGGGCAACCTCCTTTTACCCCACTTAAATGTTCAAGTACAAGATGATTCAAAATTAAAATGTCTCCTTGGTATATATAGGAGACTAGGAGATATAATTACAACTAATGGCCTAAAGCTGACATAAATAAAATAACATTACTAATATAATATGCCCCAATTAGGGGGTAATGAGCCAATATTAGGGCTTAACATGCCCCTCCCATTGAGACAAGTGTTGTCTGCAACACTTGAGTAACTCTGGATGATTCTGTATAAAAGACTCATCTTCCCAAGTGGAATCTTCAGCCAGTAATTTCCTCCATTTAATGAGATACTCTAAAATGGATCTATTCCTCAGCTGGCGAATTCTTGTGTCAGTGATGGCTTCAGGCTCCAATATGATTTTTCCTTCTTCATCAAGTTCTGAATATAATTTGAACTGAGATCTTGTCGCCTATAACCTTCTTCAAGTGTTAAGAACCAAATATCAATATAGCATAGAAAAACCTCAGAAAAAGTACTCAACGCCTTGAAAAAGAGATAATTTCAGATAATAAGCCTCTTCGAGGGGGCAATCTCCTTTTAACCCACTTAAATGTTCAAGTACAAGATGATTCAAAATGAAAATGTCTCCTTGGTATATATAGGAGACTAGGAGGTATAGTTACAACTAATGGCCTAAAGCCGGCATAAATAAAATAACATTACTAATATAATATGCCCCAATTAAGGGGTAATGAGCCAATATTAGGGATTAACATGCCCCTCCCCTTGAGACAAGTGTTGTCTGCAACGCTTGAGTAACTCTGGATTCTTTTGTATAAAAGACTCATCTTCCCAAGTGGAATCTCCAGCCGGTAGTTTCCTCCATTTAATGAGATACTCTGAAATGGATCTATTCCTTAGCTAGCGAATTCTTGTGCCAGTGATGGCTTCAGGCTCCAATATGATTTTTCCTTCCTCGTCAAGTTCTGGAAATATAGTTTGAACTGGGATCTTGTCGCCTATAACCTTCTTTACGCATGAAACATGGAAAACTAGGTGTACTCATGAAGATGCAGGCAACTCCAATTTGTATGTCATAGTACCAATCTTTTGCAACACCTTATAAGAGCCATAGTACTTTGGTGATAATTTATTATCCTTCTTGGCTTGCTTGAGGGACATCTGTTTGTATGGTTGTAGTCTTAAAAACACCCAATCCCCTACTTCAAAACTTCTTTCACTACGATGTTGATATGCTTGTTGTTTCATGCTATTTTGTGCCATGGTCAGGTTGTCCTTTAAGATTTGGAGAACTTGTTGTTGATTCTCGATGTGATCTTCCAGTACTTGAACCTTAGATTTTTATTTTAGAGAAGAAGTGGTGGAAGGAGGGTGGTATCCATAAAGTGCCATAAATGGTGTCATTTTTGTTGCAGTATGAAAGGAAGTGTTATACCACCATTCTGCAGTATGAAAGGAAGTGTTATACCACCATTTGAACCATTGTGTTTGTTTATCAGAGACAAAGCAATGAAGGTAGCCTTTCAGACATTTGTTCACTATCTCAGTTTTTCCATCAAATTGAGGATGATAGGATGAGCTATCAGCCAATTGCGTACCCAAACAAGAAAATAATTATGTCCAAAAA
>JASDQU011100528.1:31050-47437 GCA_032191745.1 Picea mariana | reverse complement strand
TATTTACCTTTTAAAATCTCTTAAACCACTTTGATTACTTTGACCTTTTGGGGCTTCTAGATGACATATGAGGGTCCTCCAACTTCATAAGGCCATAACTCTCAAACCGTGAGGAGTTATGTGACATTATACATACCAATAGAAATGGCATGACATGTACTATCCATATATAATATTATTATCTGAAAATATATCATAACTCATACCGTTACCCATCAAACAATCTTGGGTCCATTACCCAAACCTGTGGTCTCCAACTTCTCATGGCCATAACTTTCTAACCGTGAGGAATTATGTGATGTTCCACATACCACCAGAAATGGCATGACAAATACTATCCATCTAGGATAGTTTCACCAACAATTTTCTTGATCTTCATCTCGTTATTCCTCATACAAGCATGGGTCCTCCTACTCCACAAAGCGTCTTCCCGTGAGGGCTTTCACCATAAGGGGACCACTTTGGAGTTCAACCATATTTACTTCTTATCAACCATGAAAAAACAATAATGAGTCATATTTACATCAAACACTTTTGGTTCCATTACCCAAAACTTTGTGCTATGGGTCTTTGACATCAATGAAAACCAACCTTAATCAACAAGTAAGACCCACCGTAACATGAGGAAGTGTTGAATTCGAATGTTACAGGGGTCAATGACAGCAGGGAGCAATTGTGGTTCTCCCTGTGTCATCTGAGACCTCTCATTGGAAAGGTAATGAGAGTCAAGATACTATCTCCCTTCTGGAAACTGTGTTGATGTCGACAAAAATGGGGACATGACTCCGAGAATAAAAGAGCTTCATGAAATCTACTAGGTGAGGTTAGGAACTGAGGAGGTACATGGATGAAATCAAGATGTATGGAGACTCAAGACTGCCCTTGGTTAGGGGTATGCGTGAGGTATAAGTGGCCACAACCGTTCAACTAGGTTGAGTGTCAGGGGGATAACAAGACATGGGATAAGTTGTGCCAGAGGTGGGACAAAGTGAACAAACTCAGAGGGTAGAGATAAGTGACATGTGGGATACTCAGAGTATATGGACGATGTCAACAAGGGTAGATGATAAGGAGTGTCCCAAACAAGGGTGAGATGGGTTGCGTTTTCCAAAAAAGGGAAGAAGGTTGCCAAAGGGGATGACAAAAAGACATGTAAATGCTAGAAACAAAGGCTTTTTTACAAAATAAATAAAGAATAATTTGGGATGAGTGTACAAATACAGAAACAAGTGCCCCAAGGTAATATGGTTGGGCCGGTTAAGGCACAATTTGCTTAGAGAACTGGTGGAGGGTGGCGGCCCCATTGGTGGGTTTTTGTATAAGGTAGGTGAAATGGAGGGAAATTTGCAGAGGGGCAAACTGATTTATGGATGAAATAGAGGGTTCATGATACTGCAGAGGTGCAGTCAAAATAGAACCTTGAAGAAATAATCTGGGAGTCCAGTGGGAAAGTTAGCAAAATGAGGAGGAGTATGTGGCTGATTCACGACATGATGTAAGACTATCGGGACTCCCATCCCTAAAGGGTTGAAAAAATAGCATGAGTGTCCAAGTGAAAAAGGGTGCTATGAATGGGACAACTCAAGTGGGGGAGAGTGCTACCGGGTGACAGTACCTAAGATGCAATGGAGGTGTTGGTACTGCAGAGCCGGAGATGGGGATCCTAGAGGCAAATGTCAGAGGGTGTGACTGGAGATGCAACTGAGATTCAGAGGGAATGACTACATGCCAGTGCTGATTATATACCTGAAGGGGTTACGTTGATGTATGATGCCCAAGTACCTGCACACATGAAAACCAAATACCCGACGTGAAAAATATCTGAAGAGAATTGAACATACAAGCATTTATTTGATAATTTTGAACATGAGCATGCGTACATTCTTTAAGCCAAAAGGCATGAGACGATATGCAAAAGTACCTCAAGGGGTAGTGAATGCGGTTTTGTATTGATCGGCTAGGTGAATTTGGATTTTATTATAGTCAGAGAAACCATCCATGAAGGATAGAGCCTCATGGCCTGCATAGTTGTCGATAATTTGATCGATGAAAGGCATTGGAAAGTTGTCCTTGGGACATGCGTGATTGAGATTGTGAAAGTCTGTGCCGATGTGGATAGTGCCTTGTTTTTTTTTAACGGGTACAGGGTTGGAAACCCATGATGTATATGCGATGGGGTAAATGAACCCAACCATGCGTAATTTGTCAATCTTGGCTTTGATGGCCACTGCTTTGGATGGGTATAGCGGTCGCTGTTTTTGACGAACTGGTGTAATGTCAGGCCAGGTGTCTATGCGATTTTTGACGATAGAAGGATCAAGGCCAGACATTTATGTGTATGACCAGGCAAAAATATTCTGATATTCTTCAAAGAGGGCTTTATAGGTGGTGATTTCTTGAAGAGTGCATGTGGCACCAATGGTGATTTCTTCGACGACTCTATCTTTTATGCAAATATTGATTTTGATGGTCGGGGAAATGTTGGCCATGTTGCCTTCTTCAAAAGCATCAGGGGTAGGAATGGGGTTGTTGAACCAGTCGATATGCCCTGATGGGATAAAACCCTTGGTTTCGACTGTGTACATGGGGTGTTGGTTAGGAGGTGTGGAGGATTCCTATGGCAAGAAGAGTGCTCTGTGGTGTAGCGCATCCCATGGGTAGTTGGGGGTGTTTAACTCTTCGAGTATGTCCTCGTCACAGTGGAATTGGTGGGAATACAAGGGGTCGTAAAGAGTGATATCGGTGACTGTCGCCATGTGGCTGTCCCCTGGTGATGAAGAAGCAGGGGGAATGGCGCAATGAGATTGCGATGGTTCACTCGACATAAACCAAATATCAAAGTATGGAGGAATACCAGTGGTAGTTGGATGTAAAATTTATGTAGGGAAATGAATGGGAGAATTGGGGGGATTTGGGGGTGAATCCTTAGATAAGTCATCCAAGAATCGTGGAGGCATCGGGAGTGCCTTAGGTTCAGGAGAAATGATATGAAGAATCTCTAGTGACGAGGTAAAGTCAACCATCGATTCTGTAGGGGGCGCAGGGGTTTGAATCAGGTTCAATTGGCGTTGCCTGTATGCAATGATCATAGGACATAGGTATGTGAAATGATCTAAGGATTCACATAGAGAGCAAGGGAATCTCATATGTTCATTGACTGAAGTTGTGACATAATGGATGTCAGTGATTTTTGGTAGGGATGATGTAGCTGGATTGGGTTCATTCTGGAAGCTTTGGCATACTGCGGCTAATGTCTGTTGGAAGCGCGACAGAGCTGGGCAATGGTGTGAATAATGGCCATATTCTGAACATATAGCACAAGTGAATTTGGTTCACAGCCCTTTACTAGTTGAATGAGGGGTGGTAGCGGTAGTACTTTCTACAGTGGTGAGCGTTGATGGTGTTTGATTGAGTGGAATCAGGTTCCGTAACTCAGGTAGAGATGGTCAGTTGTTGGTTTGGTGTCCATCTTTCTCACATAGCGCACAAGGAGGTTGGACGCATGGGGGAAGTGGAGCTGTGGGATCCTTCTTCTTTCACCTGCCCCTAGATGTGGTAGGGAGGGTAGTGAGTGGGGGTGTAGCGGGTATGGTGGGAGTGAGTATGGGAATCGTCATTGGGATTCCTTCCATTTGGGAGGGAAGGGATAGTTGAGGGACCATCTTTGGTGGATGTAAATACCAAACGGGAATTGATAACACCATATTAGGAAGGGTAAGTGTTGCGGCTACTTGGAAATCTTGTATGCCTGGTGGAGGGTAGAAGAAGGAGATTTGAGTAATGGCTTGGGGAACTGTCTCCCAAACTGGGATATGGCATTGGGGAGAGGTGAAATCGTGGACTGGTGGAGTCGACAAGTTCGCAGGAGGCTCATGAGGGGGGAGCTCTATGACTAGTGGGACGTCAGATATGATAGAATCCTCCCTAGGAGGAAGGGTATCCTCTGTGTCAGTTCTGTTGGATGATACAACACATACTTGATTGGAAGGATGAAGGAGCAGTGGTGCACCATGGTAAGTTCCTAACAATGATGGGTCTTTTAAAATTATGGGACCCATTTCAATGAGTGGGTATGCGTCATGATTCATGTGTATGAGGGGGAGAATGTTATCGATGTTGGCAAAAGGGTTAGGCTCGTAATGTGAGACTTGGTCAATGGTAATGATCTTCCCGTTATGGAGGAACATCATCGTTCGAAAGACGGAAGAGGCTATTGCCTTCATAGCATACATGTAGCTACGACCGAACAAGATATTATAATTAAGTGGGGCATCGATAACTTCAATATTGATGAGAATGGTCTTGCCCTCGAGTTCTATGGGGAAGTTTTTGAAAATCCCTTCAGGAGACGATGGTCGTATGTCATAAACTCTTAAGGTAATGGTAGATGGTATGAGTTTGGGGGAACCAAGTTTCTGCCATACAGATTTGGACATAATTCATGTGGATGCACCTTCATCTATGATGCATCGATGAACTTTAATGTTCCGAATTTTTATTGGGATTTGAAAAGAAATTAGAGAAGGAAGACGAGGTTCTCTGCTATCGAGATAAAATGTGATGAGTTGGGTATTCGTGGGGTTGACTGCCCCCAAGGCAGAAAGTAATGATTCCCACTGAGTGGGACAAGTTTGAAGGACCTCTAAGACTGACATGGCAACCGGGGATTGTGCTAAGTCATTGACCAAACTGTAATTATGAGCCGCCCTAGCCTGGGGGTTGTGGACATTCCTGTGCAATGGGATGCGAGGAATGCAAAGAGGTGTTTTGGCGATAGGGCGAGGAGTTGCCAACAGGGGTCCTGTTGGTGCCGGGGTTGTTTCTGGGGGAATGGGAGGAGACTCAATGGGTACACGGTATTGACGACTACGTGTTTGCAGAAGGATTTCTTCCTCACTGGTGAGGAGGATAGTATGACCTGCAGGATTGTTTGGATTGAGGTATTGTCCCAACTAAGGTGGGGTAGGTTGCGTGTCCTGTTCGGTGTTCATCACACCTTGGTGTGGAATGGGATTCTGCAGCATGGCTGGGGGGGTTATTGCACGTATTGTTGTGGGGCCTGCTGAGGGGTAGGTGGTGCTGGAGGATGTGGTAGACTACCTGAGTCTTTCAGTCGTTTAAAATCAGAGATTTGGGGGCAATGATGAGTATAATGACCGAACTCACCGCAAAGGGCACAAGGGAAGGTGGTTTTAATAGTATTGTTATTTCTCCCTTGACGTCTATTGTTATTACCTCTCTAGGGGTTCTGATTCCCTTGGTTCTAGTTGCCCCCAATATGTTGGTTGTGTTGGGGTTGATTCCCGCCTTGACCTGGGTTGTTATTGTTCATGTTTCTGCCTTTCTTTTTGGCATTATTAGATGGATGGGTCAGATTTTCCGTATTCAGCTGTTCGAAATTTTAATATTGATGAACGAGAGAGGGTTGAAAAAAATTCACCCCAGCATGAGGGTGTGGGGGTGCCATGGGCTGTGGAGGACCAGAGAATGGAAAGTACGGATTCTGTGGGAGTTGTGATCCGTAAGGTACATAGGAAGGCATGGCGCTTTCACTAGTACTTAGAGTATAAGCTGAGGTAGAGGGGGTACCATAACTTGTTTGGATAGGTGTGTGTATTAGGGGTGCCGACGATGGGCCACTAATGGGTGGAGGAATAGCAACAGGGTATGGCTATTGATAAGGGGGTGGGGGGTAATAAGAGGTTCCCTCAGATGCCGGTGGATATTGAGGTGTGCCATACATCGGTGGTGGTTGGGGTTGCGGACTGTGGTGTGTGGTATTACCAATCAATCCGTTTGTTGAGTGAGACATCCCAGGTTTTTCTTGACCGAATGGTACGGGTTTTGGGAGATCAGGAAGTATTGTGTATAAGTACCCTGATTATGAATAGATGAGGTCCTATTTTTGAGCCTTACTGATGGGATTCTTATTCTAATTGAGGGAAGGTGGAAGCTACATATTTACCGAGGAAAGAGACAAGTGATCTGAGAAACCAGTCAAGACACTATTGTTTGGTGGTTTTAGCTTTGCACAAACTACGTCGTCTACGCCATTCATGAATGTGATCAGCGATATGTGTGGTTGAGGTTTGTTTGAAATTAGAGAGTAGTTCAAGGCCATTGTCACAGAGAATTGGTAATTGGAAGAAGGTCAAAAATTCTTTGGCCAAGGACTTGAAAGTCGCATGGGACCTTGATTTTTCATCTACATACCATTTGGCTGATGGGCTGGTGAGTGTGTGTTGAAATAATCATAGTCTGATGGAATCATCCATAATGCTGTTGGAAGAGCACCATAGGTGGAAAGTCATGACATGGTTGGCAGGGTCATCTCCTGCCTTTCCTTCAAACTTGGGGATGTTTGAAGGTAGTTTGGTAGGCATCGCAGACCATGTGGGTTCATGCAATATAGGATCATTTGTCAGTTTTATTAGATCTGCTATGTTAATAGAGGCCAAATATGGCATCTGTAGTGGGGGGGGGGAGAATTAGCTCTAGCCATGGTGTGAGTGTTTTGTGAACCTGACCCTTGAGGGGGAATCGGTGGGTTGGTACTTCCCCCTTCAGAGGAATTTGGCCCCCCACTTTCATGTAAAGGAGAGCGAGTGGACGGAGGGACTTTGGAAGTGGAACCAAGCAAAGATGATCCTAACATAGTGGCACTCACAGGAGTGTGTGAAGATGGTGTCGATGAGTTGGCAAGACTAGAAACTCCCCCTAAAGTAGGAGGGAGGTTTAGCAAGTGTCTGGAATGACGGGGGTTATGAGGGTCCCCTATGATGTCTGACTAGCTGAGTGGATGTGTGCAAATTGTGATGAGAGAAAATAAACAAGAGCCTATGTTGCAAATTTTGAACTTCACACAATATATATATCTAAATCAAAATGTAATTAGAAGTGCATCATACATCAAGTGTTTTGAAAAAGAATCATATATGTGGATAAGTGGGTTTTGTCAACGTGGAGAATCAAAGAAAACAAATGCTTGTGTCCTAAAAGACGTAACGTCCTTCCTCTCAAATAGCACTGGACCTTATAATAGTACTCAACAGTGGGGTCTGAAGTCACCGGAGGAGAAACTAGTGAAGGATGAAATAATCAGTTATAATGAGGGGTAAAGGGGGCATATCCCTAAAGAGCTGGAGATATTTCCCAATAGCCACACAAAATCTAATCAAGGTGCAATTGTAGCCCACAATTGCCACCCGGGTAGATGTCCTAAAATTTGGTCACTAGGTACCTCGGTCAAAGTGCGACATTTAGATTTTCGGCCTAAGAAATGGGTCACGGGCTAGATCCCATCCAAGAGGTGGGTGCCTCAAGGGGGGATGCACAGAAAAAATGGACCTCGGCCTTCAACCCTTCACAGGTATCTCCCTGCCTTATGGTGTTAGGAACACTTGAATTGGAGGATTTTCAGTTCCCTATTTGACAATTTCTATTGTTTTGACAATGCGAGAACCAGATAACGGGGAGTTATTTGGATGCCTATCCCCGAAATCCTACCTAGGCTAAAAAATTTCTTTTGGTACCTTTTGTGGAGGAAAACTTAGTGAGTTTTTAGAAAATTTTTAGATGTGGTTGTTTGAGAGATTGGGGGTGTGAACCAACCTCTTTGAAATTAAATGGGAGTGGATAGTTTCGTCAAGAAAAGGGTGGGGTGTTTCAGAATCCCTTTGGAGGAAACTTACTTTGACCTCCACGTTTCGAGAAGAAACTGTGTGAGTGATAAGTGACTTTTGTGTGTGAATGAGTGAAAGTGTGCCAATGTTTTAATGAATTAGGTGTCACCTTGCTGCATGTGGACTTCGCTTGGTCCTTACAAATGTTGATTACCTAATTAACTAAATGCCTTTGGTACAACCTTGCGTAATTCAAAAGTCCCTAAGAAACTAGCATGTGGACATGTGGGTCCTTTACTATTCCTTTAACTCCCTATTGTGATTTAATCTAAGAAAATCTTTGAAACTATCCTAGATTGTGATCATGTGGGCATGTATGGGTCTGTTACAAAAAACCTTTAAACTTCCCTAGTGATTTAATCTAAGAAAATAAATTTCAACACTATCCTATCTTTGTAGCATGTGGGCATGTACGGGCCTGTTACAATATTAAGATGTGTTTGAAAAAATAAACTAAGAGGAGTCCCAAGAGGGGTTGCTATCCTCTCCTAAAGGTTTTAGTCTTTTTAAGGGAGATGAAATTATCCTACAAATTTTTTCTGATTCTCAAGGTCGCTTGGAAGTGCGAGAGAAGAGCATACTAAGCGATTGTTATCCAACTTCTAGTCCCAATGCAAGTTTTATGTGATTTAGAAAAGATTCCAACTTATACTTTTAGTCAAAGCAAGCCATCCATGTGGAAAAATGAAAGAAAAAGAGGAAATAATGATTTTAAACTCCATAAGTGCCTATGTGTTTTGACTAATCCCTTTATATGAAGAGGGAACTAAGTGTGGTGCAGCTTACAACATGCATGAAATCACTTTTAATAAGGCTTGGGGCCTTCCCCAAATCACAAAAAACCCTACAATGTGTAGTTTTCTGCACAGGTGCGCGGGTCTTAGTGTAGACATAGGCGCACTGAGCGCCTGTGCGCAAACCAAAACGAGATTTTGGGTGCACGTGCGCATAATAGAACTGTGTTTTTAGCGCATGTGTGCACGATGCGCGTCTGTGGGCCGAAAAACCCGTGCACAACTGACACACGGTCGTGAAGAAAATTCCGGATAGAATTCTCTCAATTCAACTTGGAATTGGATGTTTTGCAGGTCGGCTTAGGCCAGTTAATGCAGCCACAGGTTAAATAAACCAAAATAAGAGCTATAAAAACCCAAATGGGGTAGGAAATTGATACCTTTCCCCAGTGGAGTCGCCAATCTATTGCGCCTCTTTCGTCACCTTAGTGAGCAAAACAGAGGTTCTTGCAAGCTTAGTTGGGTTTGCTAAGCAAGACAGCTGTAAGGAAAAGGGTTAGAGAAAGAAATATAAGAGAACAACTAAGAAATAAAATAACAACTAAACTAGTGAGCATAGGGACATAAGAACAAAAGAAACAATAAGACCCATGTCACCAATGGTAAGGTTTATATCAGTGAAAGAAAACACCAAGAAGAAAGAGGACTATGAGTCCCTTCTTCCTCCAAGGGAGGGCTCTTGGACCCCCACAAATAATCTCTTCTTACAACTTTGAATGACAATGGTGAAAGAATTCCTTGCTAATCCACTCAAGGGGTGAGATGGATTGCCCAATGTAATGGTGCTAGTATACTCTTGATGAGAATAGAGGATTCCTCAAGAGAATAGTAGCAGCATAATTTTTCTATTGAAATTCCTTAAGAATGAAGTGCTCCCATGGCCTTGTTTTATAGCACCTCTTTGAGGTATTGTGCAACCAACTTGTAGTGTGAAAAGAGGCTAATTAGGGCATTTTTAGGTCTTTGACCAGCCACCCAGTCGGATCCAGTCCAGATTTGAGTTTCAAATCAACTTGGAAGATGAACCAGAAGTGGGTGTGAGGCTGACCACTCTCATAAATGTGCCATTCTCAGATGTGCACAGCTTTTAGCGATCACAGTTACGCATCAGGCGCATGTGCTCTTTTCCTGCATTTCTGTTTTGTGCATGTGCGCGCGCTCTCTGTGTAGTCATAACACACTTTAATTTTGTCACTGGTTGTATAGTTTTTGACCCTTTGGAAATGCTTTTATGGTAATTTTGGTCCATGGGTGACCTCATAACTGTTTGACGATGCTGGATTCTTGTAACCATTTGCAGACAAAATTTCAGTGATAACACTTGTACCAATAAAATTCAACCATCCATCAACCATGCATCAACTTGTAATCAACCTATACCATAAACAAATGCATCAACCATGCACCAACCTGTAACAAACAACTTGTAATCAACTTGTACCATAAACAAGTGCATCCAACCATGTACCAAGTATGTACCAATCATGTGTCAACTACTCATCAACTATGACTCATCAATATGTACCAACATCGTCAACTATACACCTCATGTATGTGCCAACTCATCAACTACTTGTCTCAACCATATACCCAACATGTACCTTAACCAAAATCCCTCATCAATTTCATCATCCAAATATGATTTTTAACTCTGTAATAGACCTGGTGTATATGATCACATACCTGCAAACCTTCCTTAACTTTCACAACAAGAGACTAGCATTTTCATCAAACTTTTCTTTAGTCTCACATGACTAGTTTGGTATTAGTCAACAACCCTAACTTGAAATAATCATAACTATGTACCTATAATGAATAAATATATGAAAATAGTACACAATGTTCTTCCGTTTGTTCTATGAAATTCCTCATGTTGTCACTACTTGGAACCTCTCAGAAAAGGAGTTATAGCAAAAATGGCATACCTTGCTGAATTATGGCTTATTCTAGAGAGCGACCTTGTAGAGCGTGGCCCGAACAAAATATTTTTTGAATGGATCTGAAAATGTTAAAAAAAATAATAAAGAATTTAATCTAACCAACACATTTTGTCTTACTGAATTTGGATCTGTTATGAAGAAGTTATATTGTTTTTACCCGAAACACCTTAGAAAGCATCATCAATAGAATTTATCCTCCCTTGAATTCTGGTCTTCTTTTCTTCACCTTCCTTCTGAAATTAATCTTAGATATCCTTTGGTTACCTCGGTCACCTATATATATTCAATATTCTCAAGTGTGATGTAAAATGAGAGAGCCTTGCCTCTTATTTATACTCTCCAAGTAGCTTCCTTAGAGGCATCTTCTAGGTCACTTTGCCCACTTTCCTTATTTTAGGGTTAACCCACTTCTAATTTCTCCATTAAATTTATTATTTAAATAATTTATTTTGTATTCACTTTGAATTATAGTACAATCATCACTTCACTTTATTATTTACCTTCTAAAATATCTTAAACCACTTTGACTACTTTGACCTTTTGGGGCTCTAGATGACATATGAAGGTCCTCCAACTTCATAAGGCCAAAACTCTTAAACCGTGAGGAGTTATGTGACRTTCCACATACCACCAAAAATGGCATGACATGTAATATCATCTAGATAGTATTACCTAAAAATATATCAAAAATCATACCATTATCCATCAAACAAACTTTGGTCCATTACCCAAACCCGGGGTCTCCAACTTCTCATGGCCATAACTCTCTAACCGTGAGGAGTTATGTGGCGTTCCTCATACCACCAGAAATGGAATGACATGTACTATCCATATAGAATAGTATTACCTTAAAATATATTAAAAAAAATACCATTATACATGAAACATCCTTGGGTCCATTACCCAAACCTTTGTGCTACCAGAATTCGCTACTGGACTTTCTTCAAGGGTTGACATCAATGACAACCAACCTTAATCAACATATATCATGGAATCATGAGTAATGCGCTAGTCTGGTGATGATCCCAAGGACAATGCACATTATATGGTGGTGATCCCAATGTTGCATGGTGATAATACCAATGTGGAATCTAGACTCCACTCAACTGGTCAAACTGAAGTGTGAATTGAAGAGAATATTCTCCTAGAGGAATATTCTACCTAAAATATAGGAGAGTGAATAATGACTACTAAACATAGGAAAAACCTTAGGAAAAATAAATCCTAGGTGTGTGTGAAGTAAATCCAACACAAATATGGAGAATTCATTTCTCCTTATTTGAGAATTTTCTACTTTTCAGTGCCCAAGACATTGAGAGTATGGTTTTTCTATATTCTAAGAGATCTCATCCCACAAAACCTCTATGTTATCATTGAAAAAACGTCCACAAAATTACACACAATGGTTGAAGAAACACATCAATGCCAGAAACACTTAGTCCACCTACATCACCAAAGTCCCTCAAAAGGCAAAAAACTATATAATTGGGTAAAAAATCAAAGTGCGCAAATTCACCAAAGGAAGCGCGCGCACAGTGCACAACATGCACGGGCCAACACAACCCTCATCATGCACTATGCACAAAATGCGCGACTTTCTACAAGAAAATCCACACACTTCTATAAATGGCACATTTATGGATCTTGTCAGCCCCTCAACCACTTCTAGTCTGACCCCCAACATGATTTTACATTCATATCTAAGAGAAATCTATATTGGAGTCTGGTCAAGGGATAGAGGGTGCTATAAAAGGCCCCTTGTTCACACTATAAACCAATTAGATTTTTCCATGAATGAATTCTATAATTAAGATCCATGGGTGTGCTAAGAAACCAAGATCTTCAAGGTATTGTTATGCTGCAAGAATTCTTCTTTGAGAATCCTCTTTTCTCTTTGAAGCCTTCAAGCACCATTGCAATAGGCCATTCCACTCACCTCTTGAGGGAATATGCATTGCTTTTCTTCACCATTTTTCATTTCTTCCATTGTAAGGAGAGAAGAGCTCATAATTAGGGAACTCAAGAGCCCTCCCAAGGAGGAAGAGGGGACTCATAAGTCCCTGCTTTTCTCTATGGTGTTTTTCCTACTAATCTATTGATCCATTGGTAGCAATATGTTGGTCATTGTTTTATTTTTATGGTTCTAAGTTTCTAAAGCTTTCTAACATTTATTTCTTATTTTTTTTTAGTTGTATTTCTTTGTTTTCATGTGTGTTTGGTTTCTATAACCCACTCATAAACTTCTGTCTTGTTTAGCAGGCTTATCTAAACATGCAAGTGTTGTGTTTTTTCTCACCCAAGTGACAAAACCAACACAAAATATTACCGACCATACTGGGGATCGATATCAAATTCCTCCCTATTTGAGCCTTGAGAGCACTTCATTTTGATTTTTTTGCCTTGCAGGTACCAAAACCAGCCTAGCCCAACCTGCCAAATTCAAAATTTAGAGCTGAGGAAGGAGTATTTCACTTAGAAATTTCTCCCCCGACGCGTGAAAGGAAGTGTATGACTTTTCAAGCCCACATACGTGCACTCTGCACATTGTGCATGAAGCATGATTCATTACTCTGCACATTGTGCACCCTCTACGCACCTGTCAGAACTGTAATCTGTGCATAAGTCCACATTTTCAAAATTGTAAGGGTTTTATGAATGGTTTGAGGACCCCTGGCCTTCGAATTTTTATTTTCATGCACTTTGTAAGGAAACTACACTCCACTTAGAGTCCTTTCTCATAATAAAGGTTAGCTAATTTTAAGTTGAGATTGGGACTAGAAGTTAATTTTGAACCTCAAGTATGCTCTTCCCCCGCACCCTCTTGTGATCTCGAGAATCAAGTATGCTCTTGAGTCACCCAACTCTTGTGAGGCATCTAGCCCATGACCCATTTCTAAGGCCGAAAATCTAAATGTTGCACTTTGACCGAGGTACTTAGTGGCCAAAATTAGGATATCCACCCAGGTGGCGATTGTGGGCTGCAATCGCACCTTGATGATATTTTGTGTGGCTATTGGGAAATATATCCATCTCTTTCAGGATATGCACCCTCTACCCCTCATTATAACTGATTACTTCAACCTTCACTAGTTCCTCTTTCGGTGGCTTCAGACCCCACTATTGAGTTTTATTGGAAGGCCTAGTGCTATTTGAGAGGAAGGATGATACATCTTCTAGGACATGAGAATTTATTTTTATTGTTCCCCCATGCAGACAAAATCCACCTATCCACATGCTTGTTTATTTACAATTGATTTATGTATGATGTTCATTTGATTACATGCAATTGTGAGTTATTCTATTTTGTGAAGTTCAAAAAGATACAAATCTCTTTTTCATTTATTTCTCTCTTTTCACCATTTGCACAAATTTACTTTTCTATTCGGAAACCATAGGGTAACCATAGAATCCCCTTCATTCCAGATGCTTGTAGAATCTCCCTCCTATTCTAGGAGGAGTCCCTGGTTCTTCCAACTCATCGTCTCAACCATTTCACACACACGTGAGTGCTATATTTTTTGGATCAACTTTACTTGGTTCCACTTTTCTTGGGTTCAATAGCCAAGGCCATCCATCCATTAGTTCTCCTTCACAAGGAGGTGGGGGTCAAACTTCTTCTCAAGGGAGAATTACCACCCCACCAAATCCCTCTCAAGGGATAGGTCCATTACCTACACACATGATGGATAGAACTAATCCCCCCCCAAATATCCCTATGCCATACTTGGAATCCCTTAACATTCCTAATTTGACCAAACTCATGAATGATCCCACTTTACATGACCCCACATGGCCCAATATGCCTACCAAACTACCTTCAGATATTTCGAAATTTGAAGGAAAACTGGGGGAAGATCCCGCCAACCATGTTATGACCTTCCACTTATGGTTCTCTTCAAATAACATCATGGATGATTCCATCCACTTAAGGTTATTTCATATAACTCTCACGGTCTCATCATCCAAATGGTACATGGACAAAAATTTAGGGTCCCATGTGACCTTTGAATCATTCGCCAAGTCCTTTTTGTCCTTTTTTCAACTACCAGTTGTTCACGATACTGGCTTAGAACTTCTCTCTGAGTTCAAACAAACCACTGAAATTCAGATAGCCAACCACATCCATGAATGGTGTTGGCGACGTAGTTTGTGTAAAGTAGAAACCACCAAAGAAGAACATCTCGATTGGTTTCTAAAATCACTCATCTTTGTTATTGCCAAGGATGTAGTATCCACTTTTCCTTAGTCAGAAGAGGAGGCCATTAGCAAGGCCCAACAATTTGACCTCATATATGCCCAGTCAGGTTACTTATACACAATATTACCTGATGCACCCAGACACATACCATTTGTTCAGGACAAATGTGGGATGTCCCACACTACGGATGGGTTGATTGGTTCTATGACCCATCTCAACCCTTACGACCACCTGTCACCCACCTATGGTGCACATCTATATCCACAACCATATGGAGGAATGTTGTTAAGAACCAAATATCAATATAGCATAGAAAAACCTCAGAAAAAGTACTCAATGCCTTGAAAAAGAGATAATTTCAGATAATAATCCTCTTCGAGGGGGCAAACTCCTTTTACCCCACTTAAATGTTCAAGTACAGGATGATTCAAAATGAAAATGTCTCCTTGGTATATATAGGAGACTAGGAGGTGTAATTACAACTAATGGCCTAAAGACGACATAAATAAAATAACATTACTAATATAATATGCCCCAATTAAGGGGTAATGAGCCAATATTAGGGCTTAACATGCCCCTCCCCATGAGACAAGTGTTGTCCGCAATGGTTGAGTAACTCTGCATGCTTTTGTATAAAAGACTCATCTTCCCAAGTGGAATCTTCAGCCGGTAATTTCCTCCTTTTAATGAGATACTCTGAAATGGATCTATTCCTCAGCTAGTGAATTCTTGTGTCAGTGATGGCTTCAGGCTCCAATATGATTTTTTTTTCCTCGTCAAGTTCTGGAAATATAGTTTGAAATGGGATGTTGTCTCCTATAACCTTATTTAAGCATGAAACATGGAAAACTAGGTGTACTCGTGAATATGTAGGCAACTCCAATTTGTATGCCATAGTACCAATCTTTTGCAACACCTTATAAGGGCCATAGGACTTTGGCAATAATTTATTATCCTTATTGGCTTGCTTGAGGGACATTTGTTTGTATGGTTGTATTCTTAAAAACACCCAATCCCCTACTTCAAAACTTCTTTCACTACGATGTTGATATGCTTGTTGTTTCATGCGATTTTGTGCCATGGTCAGGTTGTCCTTTAAGATTTGGAGAACTTGTTGTTGATTCTCGATGTGATCTTCCACTGCTTGAAACTTAGATTTTTCTTTTAGAGAAGAAGTGATGGAAGGAGGGTGGTATCCATAAAGTGCCATAAATGGTGTCATTTTTGTTGCGGTATGAAAGGAAGTGTTATACCACCATTCTGCCAAGGGTAACCATTTGAACCATTGTGTTTTTTATCAGAGACAAAGAAACGAAGGTAACCTTCTAGAAATTTGTTCACTATCTCGGTCTGTCCATCAGATTGAGGAGGATAGGATGAGCTATGAGCCAATTGAGTACCTAAACAAGAAAATAATTCTGTCCAAAAATGTCCAGTGAAGATGGGATCTCTGTTACTTACAATAATCTTTGGGTTGCCATGTATCTTTTGAATTGTCTCCATGAATGCGGTGGCAACTATATTATCTTTGAAGGGATGAGAGAGTGCACAAAATTGTGCATACTTGGTCAGTCTATCAACAATCACCATGATGACACTCTTTCCTTCAGACTTTGGTAACCCTGTGATGAAATCCACGGAAACCTCCTCCCAACATTGACTTGGGATGGATAAGGTTGCAAAAGACCTGGGGTCTTAATTGTTTCCACCTTATTTTGTTGGCAAACCAAACATTATGCCACAAACCTTTGAACATCAGTTTTAAGGCCATCC
>JASDQU011100528.1:0-28807 GCA_032191745.1 Picea mariana | reverse complement strand
TTTTACTTTCAACATTTCTTGCCACCTTAAATGCATTCTCCAATGATTTGGGTTCCCAAAGGCGAACCTCATGTTGAATGTTATCCTTTAAAGTTCCTATGAATACATCAATCAAGTGCTCATCTGGAATATCGGTTACCTTTATATTCAATCTTTGGAAGTTCTCAATGTTCTCAGTAACTGAACCCTTTTGCTTGAGATTTATCAATTGGCTAAAGAAGGTATTGCTCCTTGTATCCTCATAGTGTGCTATCATTTCTTCCATGAAAATTGTCCAAGTGACGAGTGATTTGTGAGAACAAAGCCATCGATGCCATACAAATTGATTAGGTTCTAAATATAAAGAAGTAATTCGTACCTTTTTTTTATGTGGCGAATTATGTAGATCAAAGAATTGCTCCATATGAAGTATCCATGTGATTGGGTCCTTCCCATGAAACTCCCTCATATCGATCTTAGGAACGTGGTTGGTCTTCAACCCAAAGTTGGAGTTTCTCCATTCTTTATTCACCTTCCTTATGTCCTCATCATGAATTTCATGGGATGCATTTTCACTTTCAGGTGTCTTCTCTGTTACGAAATTTTTCAATACTTCCATGATCTCCTCTTTTAAACCATCCATCTTTGCCTCAAACTTAGCTTCCAACTCTTGTAGTTCATCTTTTCTTACTATCTTCTTTTGTAAATCATTTATGTCCCTACGCATTTCTTCATCTTCATCAAGAGTCCAAGTAGGATTGTCTGGAGGCTTATTTGGTGTAGAAGTTCCCTTTTTGGGTGGCATGTTGGCCACGTATCACTTTTGAACCTTGATTTTGATGTGGTTCTACTAGACAATCTCTGTTCTATTGTATATCCCAAGTTTCGGCCCTTTTGGGTATGAAACTTTATTTTATGTAGTTCTCTGATATTTCTTCTCTGCAATTCCATAGGTCTAATCAAAATTGGATGTGCCAAGTGGAATTTACGATAACTTCCCCACAACATGCCAATTTTTGTCTTTTCTAGGAGATCTCACTTGTATAGCGTGCCACACACAAAATAATTGATATAAATTATGAAACTTGTACCATAAATACTAATGACTGTCCACGATCTAATGAACTCAATCCCACTCAATTTCGATACTCTAGGAAGAAGTTATGATTGTTTTACCTGGAACACCTTCTTGAGACTAGTCAATAGGACTAGTCTGATACCCTATCTTACACAGGGTGTATCTACAAATTTAAGATGACCCAGAATATGACCGTTTTACCACAGATACCTTACTAATTTTTGTGAATAGCCTCTAGAGTTCAGGGTCTGAAACATTACAGAAAATTGTTTATAGAAAAAATTCCACAATGACTCAGTTCAAGATGATTCCATAACCCTATGTTGTACAGGTTGTATCTATGAAAGTATAAGGCCTCGGGAGCTGAAATTTGAACCCAACGTACCTTGATCCATCTACTAAATATATTCCAAGCTATTCCTTATGAAATGTTGTAGAAAGAAAGTTATAGCTAAAATTCCAAGGTGTCTTAGATGTAGTAGCGAAACCCCAAGACCTCGAGCTCTGATACCATATGTTAAGAACCAAATATCAATATAGCATAGAAAAACCTCAGAAAAAGTACTCAACACCTTGAAAAAGAGAGAATTTCAGATAATAAGCCTCTTCGAGGGGGCAACCTCCTTTTACCCCACTTAAATATTCAAGTATAAGATGATTCAAAATGAAAATGTTTCCTTGGTATATATAGGAGACTAGGAGGTATAATTACAACTAATGGCCTAAAGACGACATAAATAAAATAACATTACTAATATAATATGCCCCAATTAAGGGGTAATGAGCCAATATTAGGGCTTGACAAATGTCTTATTACCCTCTTCCCACTCACCAACATTCATACCCTCTTTCTACCCCTCCACCAATGGCTGGACCCTCACCGGTACCCATGATGCATCCAGTCTCTCAACCAAGTACACGTTCACCTTCAACCCCCACATATAACCTCATTATTACTGGAAGTGCTTTTACTTCCTACACACCATATGGATCGTATCCACAAAAAAATCTATATTTTCCATTTCCTGGTCCTCCACAGTCGGTTGCTCCTAGACTAGGAAAACCACATTCATACGTTAAATTTGTTCAACCCTCTCCCATTCAACAACTTCAGAATTTTGAACAATTGAATATGAAAAATCTAGTTGATCCATTGAATAATGCCAAGAATAAAGGGAAAAACTAAATCAATAACAACTCGGGACCAGGAGGAAATAACCCCAAACAAAACCATCCTTTTGGGGGCAACCAAAATCAAGGCAATCAAAACCCCCAAGGGGGCACCAATAACAATCAACCAAGAAAAGGGAAGAAAAATAACCTTAGAATGAACTTCCCTTGCACTCTATCCAGTGAATATGGACATTATACACACCACTTCCCCCAAATTTCCGATTTCAAACGGATGAAACAATCCATGAACGCGCAAAATCCTCCAGTGCCACCTACCCCTCAGCATGCCTCACAAAATTATTTGCAACCACCACTTTCGACTGTTTTGAAAAACACTATTCCACACCAAGGTGTGATGAATACCCAATAGAAGATAACCCCAGACCCACCAGAAATGGGGAAGTATCAAAACCTGGGTCCCAATCAACCTGGAAACCCAACCGATCGCAATATCCTCCTTACCAGTGAAGAAGAGATTCTTCTACAAACTCGCCTTCGTCAATACAGTGTTCCCCTTGAATCTACCCCAACCACTTGAACCTACCCCAATACGGTGTCCCCCCTAAATATACCCCAATACAGATAGTCATTAAGGTTAAGGTAGCTCACGCAACTATGGTGAAAGAAGCTACAGGAGACATCGATCTAAGGAAAGAATAGATCTTGACCGTTGAAGCATGAATTCAATAGAAAGACACAACAATTGTTAGATCTGGGACTTGCAAAGGGGGACCATCGGATAAACATATGATTAGGTCCTAAACATCATATCATTACAAGAAAGATCTACAGTGGAGAGAAGTTGTAGAGATTGGGGGAATAAATAATATCCATACGGGTTTAACCTCCACAATCCTCCTAGACTGTCGATCTGTAGATTCGGCAAGATCAACGGTTGGCATCGATTCCACTATAGATGAGAAATTTATATTGAAAAACTTGGGAAGGGATATAAATGTCATGCTATTTGGGACTCTGCAATCATCACTGATCGTATATATCCATGTCGGTTCAATCACGATAGTTGACTCTCGATAGTAGGTCAATTTATGAAGAATTGAGTGAGGTCATAGCCTCGATCACCTAGGTCGGATTTATAGGTCCTTTGGAAATACGAGAATAACTAGGTTCAACACCTTTGTATTAAAAATGTGGTTATGCGGATATTCAATACTGTTAGTGATATAATCTGAGAGCTAAGACGATCCTTGTCACCCTACTTTTGGTTTTTACAATGCAGTTACAATAGAAGAATGCATAGAAGGGTTTTAGGATGGGAGGTCCGGCATCAACAACATTTTTCTCAGGACTCAGAATTGAGCAAGGAAGTAGTCATGGGAAAGGTCTTGGAGAGAGGATTCTAGGTATTCATCCATAATTAAGGATTGAGCAGCTCAGATCAAAGGAAGTCAGAAAGAATATTGCGGGTGACCATATAAGAAAAAATGTGCCTATGTTACCAAAATGGTATATTGTGGTTCTAGCTAACAAATTTTGATGTATGCTTGTTTTTGGATGTAATGATTACATTTAAAAAAAAAAAAAATGCTAGAGATGTCTACAGATCAAAGAAAGAAGTAAAAAGACATCTCTTCACTTTACATTTGAGATCTTTAAGAAGTTATTAGATCAGATGTTGGGTCCAATAAGCAACATGGAAAACTCGAGTAAAATTCTGGTTTGGGGAAGACCTGTTCTATATAGATTGATATATATATTAGAATGCTAGTATTTTGATAAAGAAAGATGAAATGTGTCCATGGAGAAAGTGAATACATATCCAAAGTTCAGTCGTACAGTTTGGATAGAGAAACCCCATTATTTCTATCAGAATGCGCAGAGGAAGCATGGTATGAAGGTCATCAAAGGTGACATGTTGGAAGTTGAATATGCATGTCAGAAGGAAATCATATGGGTTATGATAGGAGAAAGTAATAATTCATCAAGCAAATCCAATTGTTGATATGCTCAGTCATGGAAACAATAAATCAAGTACCTCCAGAAGGAAGTAGGTGTTAACTATCCAAGGTTACTCAGAGAACATGACTGAAAATATAATTGGGTCATGTAGGAGTTGGATCAGAGGGATCCAAGTAATAGTGGGATGCTGAAAATTAATATCATCATAATATGTAGTTGCAAGTACACGAACATCCTAAGATAATGGAAGAATAAATCATGAGGTAGATATCAAGCGGATAGGAATGCAGGACAACACTCCAGGAGGGATATCAAGAATAGTAGAGAATTTTTCATGCATTCCAAAGGTATTGGATATATTTCCACAATAGCATGGAGATGTCAAAGCCAATAAAGACTTAAAAAAGAAATGAATCTTTGTAGAGAGTCAGTCAGGAACCATGAAGAAGAATTTGGTTCTATGCATGGTTTTAAATGCAAAAGAGATGGTGCCTGAGAAGAATCCATCTCAAGTGGAATAGAGCCATGAGTGACGTCCCCAAAGGTTGGAGGTATCACTTAAAATTATGAAATAAATTAAAATCAGTATTAAGTACTTTTAATTAATTCTATGCAGATAGCGAAGGAGGCATATGTGCATCCTTATAGTATGCTAGAGATTGGCTATGCAAGACAAGTTTGAGGCTAGTTGGAAAAGAGAATAGAAGAGTGCAAGAAAACTCAAATACTAAAGTACTCAGTTATGAAAGGGATGAAGTAGTTCAGTTCGAAAATTAAATGGATGTTGAAGATCCAAAGTCTATAAGACAACATGATTGGAATTATAATTCATCCAAGTATGAGTTGGGATAGATGGATCCAAGAAATAAATAAAAATTGAAGGTTAATATTAGCTTAAGCATTAGGCTGGAAAAGCAAAGGCAACTAAGAGTGATTTGGCTAAAAAGTGCTCAGGTCAGAAATAGTCATGCACAGTGGTTACAGTGAGAGAACATGAAGATTCAAGAATATGGAAGAATTGAAGACTTATGGGATCAACAAGGAAAAATGATACAGCGAGAAAGAATTTGCTACAATTACTATAGAAGCAAGTATGTTATGGCTTGTTGGGATAGCCATAAAGAGAGAATGCTTGCATGTTTGCAAGTGTTGTTGATGATGTTTCTACAAATGGAAGGAAGCAACAGGAAGCTGGAATGTTGATTATAAGACTGATAAGAGGCATGAGATCTTCTACTATTAGCTAATCAGGTAGCATCAAACTCGTTTAATGGCGGATATGCAAGTAAGTATTTCTCTTTTGAAATTATGTTTCATAATTGCCAAAAGTAAATTCAGGTAAGAATTTCCCTAGATTTAATTTTTATAATACGTAATACGGTATTGTTTAAGTGCATTAATAGGACTAAGTTACCACTAGGCGTGGTAAAGGCTAGAGGCTTGTTATAGTTATCAAAGCTTCTTAGCTTTTGAATGCACACACTGAAATAGTAGCATGTTATGTTAATTTGGTTATGAGGTAATAACCAAAGAAATAAAAGATAAGAACTTGTTATAGGAATGATTCCAGGAAAATGAGTCATGTATGAGACCAGGACATGTTGGGTATGTGTTATATTCTTTGCATGTGTGTGTGTGGGCGTGTCATATATGACAACTGCGTTTGACGATCCCTCGTAGTAGTGTTCTTTATGTGTCATGTGTGTCAAGCACTTTCCTAGGGAAGTCCCAGGGGGGGCAGGTATGCCCCCCCCTGGTTATGCGCAGCATTCGGGGAAACGCCTCGAATTTTTTTTTTGGGCGTTTTTTTCTATTTTTAACGGATTTTGCTATTTTTAGTGGTTTACTAAAAATAATCTCGGTTTTAGGGATTAGGGTTTTGGTATCTACAGAATACCTAAAAACATTGTATATATTGTATAGTGAATGGTCAAATTCGATATAATGAATATAAGAAAGGTTTTCCCGATTGAGGGTTTCCGATATAAATCTCTGTGTACTATGTGAATGAGCCATAGATTAAATTATGTTTTTCTTAAGAATCTATATGAGTTGCTTTAATTCATAGGTTTAAAACTTACATGTGGTATCAGAGCTCATTTTTGGCTTCAAAGGGATGCATTTGTTGTTGAGGGTTTGGATCGGTCTTGATAGATCAAGTTTATCTTTGGTCTGTGATAAACCTGGGTTTAGTGGGAGATTTTGCAATGGTGATTTGAGTGAAGAAAGAGGAATGGTGAGTTATTCTAGAATCGAGATAGAGAAGTTCAATGGTAAAAACTTTGAACTATGGAAGCTGAAGATGGAGGAACTTGTTGTAGACAAATAACAATGGATCATTGTGGACCCTGGTACACAGCCAATTGATACACAACCTACTAGCACACAAATGACTGGTACACAACCTACTAGTGCACAAACTACTAGTACACCGCCTACTGGTATGTCGAAGGAAGATTGGGAGAAGTTGGATAGGAGAGAAAGGAGCACTATTAGACTCTGCCTAGAAGATTTGGTGTTGTTGAATGTCTCAGGAGAATCTACAGCCAAGGAACTATGGGATAAGTTGGGGAATTTGTATCAATCAAAGTCCATGGTAAACAAGTTGTTTCTTTGAAACAAGCTGTATCATCTTAGGATGGAAGATGGAGATTCTGTGATAGAACATCTAAATGCCTTTAATACTCTGGTAAGTCAAATTGGCTCTGTTAATATTACGATTACAGAGGAAGATAAGTGTATTACTTTGTTATGTTCTTTTCTAGACTCTTGGGATAATCTGGTTGTAGAAATAGGTAGTACCACTCAATCTACATTGAAGTATGAGGATGTAGTTTCATCCTTGTTATATGAAGAGATGAGGCAAAAAAGCATGGATGGTCACAGTACATATGCTTTATTTATAAGAGGGCGTACCCAAGACGGGAACCCTGGTAAGCCTTCAGGGTGGAGATCTAAATCTATAGGTAGATCTAAGTCTCTAGGAAAATCTTTGAGGAAATGTTGGAAGTGTGGTAAAACAGGGAATTATAAGAAAGATTGCAAGTCTAAGAAGGTTGAAAAACTAAAGGGATCTGATAGTACCTCTTTCAAAAAGGAAAAAACCTCCACTGAAGAAGGGGGTGATGTTTACTTGTCATCTACAAGTACACATGAAGACCGTGATGTATGGTTGATCGACTTAGGTGTGTCATACCATATGACTCCTCACAGGGAGTGGTTCTCTGAATATGAAAAATATGATGGTGGTGATGTATTCCTAGGAGATGACTCGACAACAAAATCTTGGGACGTGGAAGAGTTAAGTTGCTGCTAAAATACGAAAGGATTAGAACTTTCCCTGGGGTTTTGCACATTCCAACACTATCCAGGAGCTTAATATCTGTAAGCAAGATGGAAGATGTAGGAGTGGATACTATATTTGGAAAGGGCACTTACAAGATGGTACAAGGAGCAATGGTGTTGATGAGGGGAGTTTGGTGTGGAACTCTGTACAAGTTGTTGGGAAGGCCTTATACTAATGGGTGTAATAGTTTTGTTGTCCCTGAGCATAGAAATGAAGGAGACAAGACCAATACTATCCCAGAAAAGAAGACCATGTTGTGGCATCAAAGACTGGGGTATATTGGAGAAAAGGTCCTGCGAACACTACACGGTAAAGGTATGGTTGAAGGTATGTCTAATTGCACTCTAGATTTTAATTTCTGTGAAAATTACATATATGGTAAACATAATCGAGTAAGATTCTCATCTAGTGCTACAAGAGAAAAGGGGATCTTAGAGTTGATACACAGTGATGTGTTTGGACCTGTTCCTGTTCCATCCCTAGGTAAATCTGTGTATTATGTTTCATTCATAGATGATTTTTCAAGGAACACATGGATTTATTTTCTTAGAAAGAAATTTGAGGTATTTGATAAATTTAAAGAGTTTAAGGCTCTGGTAGAAAATCAGACAGAGAAGAAAATAAATGTATTGAGAATAGATAATGGTGGATAATTCTGCGGAAATGAATTCGAAGAATTCTATAAGAAGTGTGGTATAGCAAGGCATAAGACTACTCCATACACTCCTCTGTAGAATGGAGTTGCAGAAAGGATGAACAGGACACTCATGGAAAAAGAAAGGAGCATGCTCAGTGGTGCCAAGTTAGGACAAGAATTCTGGGTAGAGGTAGTGGGTACAACATGTTACCTGGTCAATCAATCACCTTCATCAACGTTGGATGATAAAACTCCACACGAGGTATGGTTTGGAAAGAAACCATCTCTTCAACATCTTAGAGTGTTTGGTTGTGATGCTTATGTACATGTTCCAAAGGAAAATAGGAGTAAGCTGGATAAAAAGGCTGAAAAGTGTATCTTTATTGGTTATAAAGATGGTGTGAAAGGTTATAAGCTTTGGAACCCAGAAACCAAGAAGATTGTTTACAGTCGAGATGTTGTTTTCAGAGAAGAAAAAGATGTGTCCAAACAAGAATTCCTACCAAAAAAAGATGAACCTGAGAAAATAGAGCTTGAGTTGGATGATGCAAAATTTGAATCATCTGAAGAAGACGAAGAAGAAGAAGAACCTCATACCCCGGTATTGAGGAGATCGGTGGGAGATAAAAGGAAACCAGAAAGGTATAGTCCACCTGATTTCTGTTCCAATTTTTCTTTATCTATTACTGATGATGATCCCAAAAATGTTAGGGAAGTAGTGAATTCAGAGGATAATAAACTATGGAAGAAGGCCATGGTTGAAGAAATGGATGCCTTGGATAAGAATGAGGCATGGGATATAGTTGATTTGCCAGCTGGAAGAAAATATTTTGGTAGAAAATGGTTGTTTAAGAAGAAGTTTAATGCAGAAGGAAAAGTGGAGAAATACATGTTGAAATTACTAAGACAACTGAGAGGGGGGCGGGTGAATCAATTGTAATTGAGCTTAAACAATTTTACGTCTATTAAAACATTATTAATATTTCTTCAAGTGATCATCAACAATATACAGCATATGGATAGTAAAAGTAAAGAGCATCAGTCACACATAAGGTATACTCAGAGACAGATTTTCACGAGGAAACCCATAAAGGGAGAAAACCTCTTCTTCTTCGAAATGATAGGCAGTCTTTTAATTTCTGTACATCATCTATAATTGAGCACCAACTCAATGTGAGGCTGCTACCTCTATTTTTACAAGCTGCAACTTGTTTGAGAGCACCAACTCTCTGGTTTCTCTAGCACCCACTAAAAGGAAGCACCAACTCCCTGGTTTCTCTAGCACCCACTAGAAGGAAGAACCAACTCCCTATATGTTCCAACACCAACTGGATGGAAGCATCCACTTCCAATTACACAGGCTCCAACCTGTATAACAGAGAACACCTGTTCTCCCTTGCACCACCCTGCCACCCTGGTTTCTCTGGCTGCAGCCAGATGGAAGCTACAACTTCTTGTGTTCAAGTTCCCACTTGAACCTATGAGGACAACAGTCCTCCCGAGCACCTCCCAACCTCCCTAAAATGTGAAAGAATCAATACACAAACAACTACATAGATAAATCAATTCTTACCAATCTTTCTTTGTTCTGTAAATCTGGTCTTCTACTAATTGTTCTGCAATTCTTCTCTTCCTATGTCTATTCAACAAGTCTTCTCTGAATCAACTTGTTCTATCATTTTCTTCTGCTTCAACTTGTTCTATTATTCTGCTCTACTTCAAGTTTTCTTCATCATCTGTTTCGCCTCTCTGAGTTTCATCTCACACTGTGCATATTCTCAATTTCACACAGCACATTCTATGATTTTTCCTTTCTTACAGTTTCATTCATTTTTCATCTAGAACAACCAACCTCACGCTATCTATCTCATTTTCTTTTATACACACACACGACAGTTCAACTTCCCATCTCCTTAGGCAAAAGAAAGACAACTGTCTAGGCAACTGAAACGCCAACTGATTGGCAATCATGAGTCCGTTTTGCTAACAGATTTGTAACTGAGGAGTTACTTGTGAGAGAGAATAGTAACTCTCCGATCAACACTTGATCTGACGGTTCAGATCATTTCATGATTTCACATTTCTTGTTGCTTTGTTTTCTTGCCTCTCCATGTCGCGATTCATGAAACTCCGATATGGAGTTGGATCAACGGTCCAGATCTGATCTTGCTTCAACGGCTGCGATTGAATCGCGATTTTGCATTTCTTGTTGCATTGTTTTCTTGCCTCTCCATGTTGCGATTCACGAAACTCCGATATGGAGTTGGATCAACGGTCCAGATCTAATCTTGCTTTGAAAGTTGCGATTAAGTCACGATTTTGCATATTGCGAAATCGGGATTCCTGTGGTTAATAATCTTTGACATATCCAACACTCGATCTGCGAAATTCTGACATGAATTGGAATCAACGGTCCAGATTCAACCTTGATCTGACGGTTGCAAATACATCGCGATTTCACATATCGTGATATCATAATTCCTGTGGTTAATATTCTTTGACATCTCTAACACTCGATCTGCGAAATTCCTACATGAACTGGAATCAACAATCCAGGTTCAACCTTTATCTGACGGTTGCAAATACATCGCGATTTCGCATATCACGATATCGAAATTCCTGTGGTCAATAATCTTTTACATATCCAACACTCGATCTGCAAAATTCTGACATGAACTGGAATCAACGGTCCAGGTTCAACCTTGATCTGACGGTTGCAAATACATCGCGATTTCGCATATCGCGATATCGGAATTCCTGTGGTCAATATTCTTTGACATCTCTAACACTCTATCTGCGAAACACCGAAATGGACTTGGATCAACGATCTAGATTCAATCTTAATTCAATGATTGTGATTAAAATGGGATTTCACATATCGTGAAATCGGGATTCCTGTGGATGATATTACATGAATTCTTCAACTCTCGATCCCCGAAACTTCGACATGGACTGGAATCAACGGTCCAGATTCAACTTTACTCTGACAGCTTAGATTGAATCGTGATTTCGCATATCGCGATTTCAAGAGGTTAGAGAACATCGTTCCTTTGACTCTCCAGTCAGCGAACTGATGATCTTTCCCCACGTGTCCTGCCTGATGATGGACGATCCTCCCTTTTTTTTTGGGATTTTAAACGCCCACTTCTCCTTGTACTCTAAAAAGCATGCAGGTTCTCCTTGATCCAACGATGGTCGGGTCCTACGCTTGGATCTAATGTCTGATATCTTCCCTCCTCTTCAGTGCGATCTTCTTGTCTTCATTTAGATCCGACGACCCTCGTTCTTTCAGGAATTTTGGATGGGATCCAACAGTCAGAGATGGAATTCATCATGCCTGATCAACAGTTTAGATTATTCCTGTCTGTTACAAACCTCCTATACTCATGCCATCTTCATTGTTTTCCTTTCCATCAATGACAAGCATTCACTTCGATCATTGTTGCGCTGTTGGGATAATTGTTGCGCTGTTGGTCTTTCTGAACTTATCTTTTGTTCCTGTTTTTATGCATGTCTGTTATAGACCTCTTGTACTCATGCCATCTTCATTGTTGAACTTTCCATCAATGACAAGCATTCGTTGTCTTTTAAATATTTTCCAACAATACAAAGCTAGGTTAGTAGCAAAATGTTATTCCCAAGTAGAGGGAATTGACTTTGGTGAGATTTTTTCTCCTGTTGCTAAGTTAACTTCTATTAGATTTCTTTTATCTATTGATTTTGCTTTTGATCTTGAAGTGGAACAGATGGATGTGAAAACAACATTCCTACATGGGGATATAGAAAAAGAAATCTACATGAAGCATCCATAAGGCTTTGTAGTGAAGGGAAAGAAAGAGCTGGTATGTAAGCTAAAGAAGTCACTATATGGTCTGAAGAAATCACCTAGGATGTGGTACCAAAAGTTTGACACATACATCCTTGGATTGGGATTTGTAAGAAGCAGGGCTGATCACTGTGTATATTCTAAGAATGTTGGTAATCACTTCATTTATGTAGTGTTGTATGTTTATGACATGTTGTTGGTAGGCAATAACATGGATGTTATCAAGGAGGTGAAATCGCAGCTATCCTCCAAATTTGACATGAAGGATCTTAGTGCTGCTAACTTCATTCTGGGAATGGAGATTAAAAGAGATCATGCAAATAGGAAACTCTGGTTGAATCAGAGAAAATATGTTGAGACGATATTGTAGAGGTTTAATATGCATGGAAGTAAACTGGTTAAGGTTCCTATTCCTATAGGTGTAAAGTTATCTGCAGATCAGTTTCCCAAGACACAGGAAGAAGAAGAGGACATGTCCCATGTTTCATATGCTAGTGCAGTTGGCAGTTTGATGTATGTAATGGTCTATACTAGACCACACATTGCACATGCAGTGGGATTTTTGAGCAGGTATATGTCAAAACCAGGGAAGGAGCATTGAACAACAGTAAAGAGGGTCTTCAGGTATCTTCGTGGCACTACCAGTTATGGATTGTTCTACCAAGGAAGACCAGGATTGGACAGAGTGCTAGACATACATGGATTTGTTGATGTAGACTGGGATGGAGATATGGATCGCATAAGATATAAAAGTGGGTATGTTTTTAACCTATTTGGAGTAGCAATCAGTTGGATGAGCAAAAGATAGGGTGTAGTGGCACTCTCAACTACAGAAGCTGAATACATGGCAGCCACTCATGCAAGCAAGGAAGCAATATGGTTACAAAGATTGTTTTCAGGTATTGGGTTAGTACAACAAGCAGTGAGATTAGATTGTGACAGTTAGAGTGAAATCTTCCTTGCAAAGAACCCATATTATCATTCAAAGACAAAGCATATTGATTTTCAGTATCACTTTGTGAGAGACATGGTTGAGGAAAACAAGGTGTTGTTGGAAAAGGTTGACACTTTGAAGAATGTTGCAGATTCATCAACAAAGTCTGTGAGCACATAAAAGTTCTCCTGGTGTAGAGAAACAATGGGCATTTCTGCCCTGGATTTTTGACTATATAATCCCCTGGACCCCTGGATGCAAAAGAAAACAAAAAGTGAGAGAATGTTGGGTATGTGTTATATTCTTTGCATGTGTGTGTGTGGGCGCATCAGATATGACAACTTTGTCTAATGATCCCTTGTATTAGTGTTCTGTATGTGTCGTGTGCATCGAGCGCTTTCCTAGNAGAATTTTTTTTTGGGCGGTTTTTGCTATTTTTTGAGTTTTACTAAAAATAATCCCGGTTTTAGGGATTAGGCTTTTGGTATCTACGAAATACCTAAAAACATTGTATATATTGTATAATGAATGGTGAAATTTGATATAATGAATATAAGAAAGGTTTTCCTGGTTGAGGGTTTCCGGTATAAATCTCTGTGTATTATGTGAATGAGCCATTGATTAAATTTTGTTTTTCTTAAGAATCCAAATGCATTACTTTAGTTCATAGGTTTAAAACTTACAGGACATGGTTGGATATGATAAGGTATGGATATAGAAAGGTTACGTACCACACAAATACCCAATGAGCTTCATACCTTTAAGTAAAACTTGGAATGAAACCTTTTTTCTAACACTAATGCACACCACATAATTATATTCTTGGTGTAGTGTTCAGGTCAAAAAGGAAGACATCCAAATAATCGAGAAGACAATGGGAAATGTGTGGAGAATGTGTCAAGACATTGGCCAGATTTCCAATTTATGGATGGTGAGATACATGACTTAGATAAGGATCATTCTCAAAATCAATTCAAAGGTGCATTGGATAAATAGGCATTGAGAGTTTCACTCATGCCTAGTAGGTGGCAGAGTTGCACTCACACATGATAGAATTGTATACTTAAATGTATTTCCTGAATGTGTTTTGTTAGTGCATGCATATATATTATTGCATGGAAATAATTATACTAATGGATGAAGTGTTGCTAACTCATGGAATTGAGAACATTTCAGGAGCTATTAGACATTGCAACAGGAAAGTTCCAAGTCAAGTAGTCACATGAACATTGACTGCAAGAAAGTTTCTATTCAGAAAAAGGAGTAATGAATTTATTGATATTAATGAGGAAGAGGTGTATGCATAGAATGATAATTCATTTTATCCAATAAATTGTTTGTAGTTGTGATTGAATTGTTAGTTATGTAAAATTATCAGAACACTTCATAAGGTTTTTGTACATATTGCAATGAGAGTATGATGTAGAGGAAATACTGACAATTTTTTGGCTAAATGCAAGATAGAATCATTGCAGTTAAAATGGTATTCAACATGGTGCTTGTTGAAATCCATAAGGAAGACTGCATCCTATTATTGCAACAACAATGAAAAAATTATGAAAAAGAATTTCATATTTTGGGAAAAGTTGAATTCCTTATGTAATTAATTTGATTTCTAAATGAATTTTCTTATGTTCTCTCATGATAACTGCATGTGTGTGATGTAGATGAGATAATAATGATCAAAGTTGGAATGATGGAAATAACAACTAATGTTGAGGACACTAAAGCCCTATAATTGTAGAACCATGGTGGGGTTCTGGTAATGGGTTAGCACTCTCCTTGTGTGTGAAATCCTTGGCAAGATGGATCACTGAAGGACTATGTAGCAGTGAAGGGATGCATGAGCCTGGAAGGGAGAGTGCAACAAGGAGGAGGCAACTCAAGGATGCTTATGGAATGGTAGCTTACATAAGGAGGGTGTGTCAAATGGAACAATGAGCTGAATTATTTCCGAAATAAGCTCTATGGAATAGAGAAATTGACTTCCATCTACAGTATGAATACCGGAATTGGTGCTGGAAAGTAGAGCACCAGATGGATAACAAGCTTCCAATAGATAAATCTTGGAGATTTTAAAATAATTTGAATGGTACATGGTATATAATGAACTGAGGACAGAGCATAAATAAGGGGAGGGGATTGTAACATCCCAAGACTGAGCCCCAGCTGTAATTGTGAATTTAAATATGTTTTTTAGGATGGTGATCCAAGTGATTATAAGCTAGGAGGATTATGTGAAGATTAGGCTGGAGAGCCTAGATGCTAAAGGCCAAAAAATCTATTTTTTTATATGTAAATACTCATATCATTAATATAAATACATTGTTGTGTGTAGACCAACCATGATAAAATATAATGGGGGAATAAGCTCCACTAGGTAGGGTAAGGAATGGGAATAAGTGTTTAGGCCTAGAGGATAGCTAGAGGGATTATCTCTAAGGAAATAATATTTTATTATTATTTCCTAAATGCTAAGGTGGACATGATAGGTGTTGTCCTAAGTTCCTAGAAAAAGGGGAACGAGTGTTAAGTGGAGCTCATGCAACTTCAAGAAGACATGTGTCAACTTGGGCGCATGTAGTTTATAGCTGTGAAATCTAGTTCGTTGGGGGTTCCTCCTTCTCACCATTCTTGCGACCCTCGCCTGCTCGTAAGTATTCCCCCCTACCTGATTCACCCACTAACTCACGTATTAATCCATCATCTCCATCGTCGAACTTTGAACAATCATGCACCCTATAACTGCCTGAGCTATGTTGTGTCTTAATTGTTGGTCGTTGCATCCCATGTAGTTCCTTAACTGAGTGTGGATTACTTCCATCGTTTGTTCTTTACTGATATTTGTTGTTTCCTTCACCTTTTCGGGAACTGATTTAGAAGTTGGGGTGAAGAAGTAGGTCTTCAGGCCTGCAGTTTAAAGAGGTGGGTTGTCAGGCCCATGGACTGAAGAAGCAGGTTGTTAGGCCTGCAAGAAAATTTCTCCAGGTGAGAGAGGTTGTTGGGGAAGTTATTTCCTAGAGGGAGCCCAAATGGAGCTATAGTTCTAAGAGAATTCTTGTCTGTGCTATTGTTGAAGCCTCGGAAGGGAAGTGGGGTAGTCGAAGGACTATTGAGCAGAGAAGGGGCACACTTTCTGGGGTGGTACATGCATGTGGGGAATGAGAGGTTGTAAGTTGCTACTATGATATTTCTCTAGGAGATAAACCTTCCTATTGACCTGTGTGACTTTCATGTTTCCCTTTCCAAGCCTAGGAATCCCCTGCCTAGTGGAGTTTAGTCCCAGCTTGGGGGTGACCCACTGCTGAGCATGATGACCAGCGTGGTATAAGGATGGGAGGTTCGTTGAAGGTCTGCATGCAGCTGGTGGTCATCTATTGAAATACAAGTACCAAATCTTTGTTGATTGTATGTTGTTTAATTGTACATGTGTTATAAATTGATGAGTAATGCATGAATATATCATTTATGTTTTACGTGTAGGCTTACTGTTATTTCCACATTAATCTGTGTATGGTCAAAATATTTCGTCTATATGCATATATTGTCAGAATGTTTTAATGATTATTTCAGCGTGAATAGTGACATGATCATAATGCTATAGATGTTAATTTGTGTTAGATATGCATGCATATAAAATTCATAAATTGGTATCAGAGCATAAAGGTTATTCAGTGGCATGACCTAGCCTGTTGGTTTAGGGTCGGGGATGTCATGAATTGGTATCAGAGATAAGAGAGATGTCTAAGAAGTGGTGTTTCCTAGCCTGTTGGTGGCTGGGGATGTTACATAAGTCCTAGAGAGTATTTTGTTAATATTTTCAAAAAGTATAATTTATGGATATTTATTTATCCTAAGTTCCCGAGGGATGGGATTGAGTCATCAATTCGCTAAATCTAGTTCTAAAGGTGAGAAGTGTCCAGTTTAAGGCATGCAATATATATTGTTGGCTTTAGTGTAATTTGGGGGATTCTTTTTAGGGAGTCATTAATTTCTCATATGGAGAAGGGGTCGAACCATCTGAAAAAGGATGACTATTACCTTATCTTTAGAGCAAAGAATGTAAATGGATTTTTTTGTATTGTAACTAGAGTATTTTGTTGTCGAAGAGGAGGGATGTCAAGCCCATGAGAATTCTCTCTAAGTGATTGATTTTTTGTCGAACAGGAGGGATCGAGGGATTGTGAACATTCTCTCTAGGTGAGATATTTTTTATCGAAGAGGCGAGTAGTCAGGCCCTTCAGGATTCTCTCCAGGTGAGAGTTTTGCAGGGAATTTTCCCTGGTGCATTGGGAATTAGTTGCATGGATATGAGACTTCTTGTTTGGCCTATTGCTAGAACCTTGGAAGGAAAGTGGGGAAGCCGAGGGATTGTTGAGCAGAGAAGGGGCACACTTCCTTGGGTGGAATAGGCATGCGGGGAATGGCAGAATATAGTCTAGTTGCAACAATGGTACCCTGGGGCATGAAATGAAAAATTATGTTAATTATCAGACCTTATCTTGGTATTAGGAACCATTTTTCCCTGGTGGAGTTAATCGCCAGCTCAGGGGTGGCCTGTTTCTGAAAGTATATGAGAAACATAGTCTATGGCTGGGAGGAACATCTGACTTTTGCACACAGTTGGTGACTTTTCATAAAACATAAGTGTCTTTATGTGCTTGTCTCATTTACTGTGTGCTTAATTATCTATGTTTAATAAGGGTTTACTTATTGTATGTTTTTGCATATAAGTGATTGTTGTTATTATGTATATTGTTTATTTCACATGTAAGTGTGGTGTTGATATTCAATATTTGTAGTCCTGGATGAGTATGACAATTGTTGTTAGTTTTTCTTGTTAAGATAACCTTATGATAATGGTCATGAGTCTTTGAGGTGAGGTTAGAATGACCGTGCACGTAGAGAAATACTCTATGTGCAAATGAGGCTAGATTCTCATGTGCGCATGAGGAATCCGTTTGTGCACACAAGGAAAATAGAATTGGTCTATGACACGAGAATGGTTGTGCGTGTGTAACACACCCACGATGGGGCATAAAGATTTTGTATTTTCTGAAAGGACAGATTCTCTATTCATGGTTTCTAATTTGGAAATTCGGTGAACCAGTCCAACCTCCCGGTCAAGGATCTCCGATTTTGAAGCCAAGCGACTCTCTGAGACCCTGATGATCTCACTCTGTAATTAAATGCAGACCCTTTTGAATTCCGGGTGCAGGTATAATGGTACCCACGAACTTCCTTTCGTGCTTGGGGAATCTCTAAGTTTGGGCGCTAGCCCCTTTTCTGATAATCCCCTCCTTGAGGTGACCTTGGGTGATAACCTCACATAAACAAACAATTGTGGGCGTAGCCAAAGGTGGTTTGAAACCAAACTACCTTTCGGCCCACAATTCTCCTTGAGCCTCCACGTGTCCTTTGTTCAAAACCTTGGTTTGTATTGCGGCCTGCCCTCAAATTTTTAAAGTTCACGCATCTCCAATCCCTACAATGCTATGAGACTGCTGATCTCACGATATTGATGGTGCCTCTGATATGACGAATCATATCTATCCCTTTCAAAGTTGTGGATCAGATATGATCTCTTTCAAATGAACGACTGTGATTTTCTTTGGAATTCTGGACTTTGGAATTCTCAAGTATCAAACTTTCCTTTCTTCTGTACGTCAATATTATGGAGTCGACAATTTGCGGACACCCATCCTTCTAAATCAGTGGCTCTTCCTCTTCTTTGGGGGTTTGACCTTTCAACGAGATCAACGGTCCTACAGCCCTTTTCTCAATCAATGGTCGAGATTTCCTTCGGGTCTCCAAAATTCTGAAATCTCAAATCTCAAACTTCACTTCCCCTTGAAGTAAGAGGATTCCTACCGTGTGTCCACTTGAATCGGATGGTTGAGGCTTGCTTCGAGTCTTTACCTGAAATCTACATATTTATGCCACCTATCCTCTTGATCTGATGGCTATGAATTACTTTGGGACTTTTTCCAGAATCCACCGATCTACGCCACGTCGCTTCTGGATTGGACGGTCTAGATTCACCTTGGATGATCTAATGCTTGAGATTTACTTCAAATGATATGATGACTGAGATTTACTTCGGATGATCGAATGGTTGAGATTTAATTTGACTCTCTGGACTTCAGGACTCTCAAATATCAATTGAAAACTCTCAAACATATTTCTTCGGAGTCCACGATCCATCACCACGCGTCCCTCTGGATCTGGTGGTCCATATTCACTTCGGGTCTTCGGTGTTTAGGAATCTCAATTCTCAACTGAAACCTCGGCGCGATTCACCTGAAGCTCGTGATATATTAACACGTGTCCTCTCTAAATCAACATCCCTTGTCTCCTTCGAGACTACAACCTTTGGAGATCTCGGATCTCAATTTTCCTCACTCTCTGTTTCTCCCGGAGCGGTTTTACCAGGAGTTCACAATCTGATGACATGTGTCCTCCTGCAGATCGACGGTTCTCAACTGCTTCGGTTGTTCAGGCTTTAGCAATTTCAAACTCTTCTCCTTAGCATTCTCCTAGAGTTCTTCCACTCAGAGTTCATGATCTGTCGCCATGTGTATCTACGGATCTAACAGTTCAGAGACCTTTGGCTCTTCGGATCTTCGACCCTTTGGTTCTTTGACTCTTCGGTACTTTGGGAGTTTCAAAATCTTATGCACCCATTTCTCTGGAGTGATTTTACCTGAAATACACGATCTCTCGACACGTATCCCCCTGGAGATCAATGACTAGGATTCACTTCGTGTGTCTATCGTCCTCCTTGTCCACAACCTTCGAAGTTGTGGATCTTACACCACGTATCAACCTTGACATTGGACGGTTTTGATTGACTTCAGAACTTCAGGATTTCGCAAGTCCACTCTCCTGTGCACTTTCAAAGGGTTAGGCCTCGTGCACTTTCCCTAGGATCCAATGAATGTTGGTCCTCGCGTTCAGATATGACGACCCGGATTTGATCTCCTCCTGTGCACTCTTATAATTGTCTGGACGTGGATCCTAGCAGTCCAGATCTTTCATAGTGCTCGATCTGATGGTAACTGTTGCTCCTCCTCCTGAGCTTTCGCTTTCTTCCCTAACTTGGAAGATTCCATATTTTTCAAAGGTCTCTACATTTGATTTAATTCCTGTGAGCCCTGATGTATAGGTCTCGACTTCTGCTTCCCTCCTGATCTTAAGAACTTGAAACAAGTTTGCTTCTTGGATCTCATCCGCGCTTATGAAAGCGCTAGTCTCTTCTGACATTGGTCCTTAGGGAATTTTGAATTCCCATGTACTCCTTGCATTAGTATTCTTGCATCAGATCGAACTTCCACGACCTTCCTCGATCCAACGATCCAGATCACATCGCAACTTCGGGTTTCAAAATTTTAATCGCACCAACGTGAGACTCTCCCATCGCACAAACTATGCACTCATAGATCTAACAGTCAAGGTGGGTCCCGATAGATCCATGGATATATGATCTAGATCACATCATGACTTAGGGTTTTGGAGGATCCATCCCCTTCATGATGATTATCAACATCCATCGATCTTGTGAAGACTGAAGGACTCGAGGCATTAACGCCTGTGCTCCTTCTTCCAATCTAGCGGTCGCGACAGACCTTAGATCCTCCCAAAAGGTCTCGTCTGTTTTTCTTCCAAACGAAAGGATATTTCCTTTCGATACTTGAATCTTTCTATCCTTCCTGAGCTTCGCTAGTTATGAAGGATTTAAGAGATTTGAGCTCTTTCTCCTGAACTTAACACTTAGAAGGGTCTTATACACAACTCTTGCACTCCTTCATCAAGTCTAGAACTTAAGTGGTTCTCAGTCTCTGCTTGCCTGGTAGAGACCCTATGCATATCTGCTCTACCTCTCCTGAGCTTAACAAACTCCACCCTCCAAGGGACTCAGAACTACTAGGAGGTTCGACATGCATACATGAAACTATGCCCACAGTCAACGAAATCACAATTCATGGCTCTGGCTTAAGCCACCATGGGACGCAAGCATTTATGAGTATAAAAACACGTCCAATTCATACAATTTCCTAATTGCCTGATTACACAATCAAGAAGACACAAAATGATCCAGATTTTATGAGCAGAACGAAATGAATGCAGATAATTAACAGGTGCTTAACACAAAATAACAAATATATAGTAAAACTGGTTTCTATTCAATAACGAAATAAGCTGAAATTGTAAAATGCAGTAGAAACAAGCTTGTTGGAATGATGGCAGCTTATCTTTGAGAAGAGATGTGACGGCAGCACGCATTCGCAAGAAGAAGGTTAAAATGAGGCTCTGAAGGCATTTTTACAATAAGAAAGAATGCCAAAAGCCCTATACATCCAAAAACCTAACCCTAGGAGATGAAGCGCCAAAAGTCATGTGGGCCCCGTTTGGGTAAGTTAGTACATCAATTTGGTTTGGCTATCTGTCTGGGGGTGGAAGGCTATGGATTTGGTTAGCTTGGTGTCCAGCAGTGACCAGAGGCTTGACTAGAATGTGCTAGGAAATCAACTATCCTGATCTGAGACAATGGTTTGTGGGATTCCAAAATGTACCCAGACTCATTCAAAGAAGAGCTTGGCAGTGGCCTCTGCTGTGATGCTCTTCTTGCAGGCAACCTGAATCGCCATCTTAGAAAAGTGATCAATAACCAAAAAAACACAGTCATTTCCCAGCTTTGTGGATGAGAGGCCTGACATGTAGTCCATTGAGATGAATTCCCATGGCCTGTCAGGAGTAGGAAGAGGGGTGTACAGGCCCTGCTTCTTAGTGGTCGGTTTGGCAATAGCACAGGCAATGCAGGACCTGATATACTTGTTGACCTCCTGTCGAAGTTTTGGCCAGCAGAAATGTTTCTGTAGCATCGCCACTCTCTTTTCAATGCCGAAGTGTCCTGCCACCTGACTATAGTGGGATTCCTAGATCAGCTTCTCTCGCTCACTTGATGGAACACAGATATGGCCCAGACGACACAACAACCCATCCTGAAGATGGAAATTATCGAAAACTGTGTTTGCACCCAACATTTGGTAGGTGATGGAAAATTCATGGTCTATCTCATAGATTTGGGGCCATCTAGATGTCTCATGTCCACAAGGGTCTAGCACCGTGGTGAGTGCCACGACTGGTGGTCTACTTAGGAAATCAGTGACACGATTGGTGCTTCCTATTTTACACTTGATGTTGAGGTGGAATTAATACAAGTATGTGGACCACTTTTGATGGTGGTCATTCTACATTTTTCACCATGTCTGCATGAATTGTAGTGGCTTATGATCAGTGTGGATGACTGTCTCCTTCCCAAGAATGTAATGTCTCCATTGGTGGCATGCTTGCACAATAGAGTACATTTATTTGTCGTAAGTAGGGTACTTACGGGCAGTATCTAATCGTGTCTCACTATGATAGGCCACAGGGTGGCTATGTTGAGTGAGAACAGTGCTCATAGGATAGTCTAAAGCATCTGTCTCGATCTCAAAAGGATGCTACAGATCTGGTAGTGAAAGTACTGGGCTGAGCACAAGCGTTGCTTCAAATCATAGAACGCTTGTTGTTGGGACCGGCCCCACACAAATTTTTACTTACCACCACCCCTGTTTATTTGGTTGAGGGCCCATGCAATATGGGAGAAACCCAACACAAACATGCAGTAGAAATTGGCAAGGCCCAAGAAGCTCCGAAGCTCAATGAGTGTTGTTGGGGCTGGCCAGTCACGAATGACTTGGATCTTGGCAGGATCCACATATACGCCATGCTGATCAATGATGTAGCCCAGGTAATGGACCCTTTCCATGCCGAAGGAGAATTTTTCCAAGTTGGCGTATAGCTTGTGCTTCCGCAGGGTGTGCAGAACCTGCCGAATATGCTACAAGTGTTCGGCCTAAGTCTTGCTATAAATTGGAATGTCATCTAGATACACCACTACAAAAGTATTGGTGAATGGTCGCAGTATATCGTCCATCGTCCTCATGAAAGTGGCTGGAGCATTTTTCAAACCAAAGGGCATGACCAACCATTCAAAAAGGCCTTCCTTTGACTTGAAGGCAGTCTTCCATACATCTGTCTGTTCTATTAGGACCTGGTGGTAGCCAGACTTTAGATCAATCTTATTGAAGTATTTGTCCCTCGTGAGTTGATCAAGGAGGTCATTGATTCATGGAATCGGGTACTAGTTTCTGACTATGATTTTATTAAGAGCCTGGTAATCAATACAGAGTCACTAGGTTCCATCTTTCTTCTGTACCAGCACAATTGGGTTCCCTTAAGGTGATGAGCTGGGGTGGATGTGCCCCTTGTGGAGAAGTTCTTGGATCTTTCTCTTTATCTCCTCATTCTCACACAAAGAGCGACGATAGACTAGCCCATTAGGTAGCGATGCGCTGGGGGTCAGATCGATGGGGTGCCTGACCTGGCAGTGTAGAGGTACCCCTATAGGTGAGAAGAATATATCCGAGTATTCTTCCATGACCTTATCTACTTTCTTCTGCTGTGTGGAGAGGTCGGCCGCAGAGACCCTGGATGTGGCTGTGATCTTTCGTTTATTCTGAGAGTGAATCACGAAGAAGACAAAATTCCCCGTCTGAAATATGAACTTCCTGCATTTCTTAGCAGAGATCAAGGAAATAACACTAGGTGGGACTGCCTCGGTTATCCTATACAATTTCCCGTTGAAAGTAATAATAACACTACGAGGCCTAGACTCATATACATCATGACGTTTCCATAAATAAAGTTGGCCCAAAAGAACATCACAAACTTTGAGAGGAGCAACATCACACAATACCTCATCTTTGAAGGGCTTGATGCCATATGACAGTCGACACTGTTGGCTGATGCGGATATCGCTTCCTTGGCAGATCCATCCAATGGTGTATGGTTGTGGGTGCGGCATTGTTGGCAGGGATAGCAGCTTGATGACCTCTTTTGAGATGCGGTTCTTCTGGCTACTGCTATCAACGATGAAGTGTAGCGGGGTGCCTTTTACCCACATCTGTGAATGGAAGATGCACTCTCCTTATTCTGGCTCATCTGGTTCACCAAGCTGGAGCTTGGTGGTAGCAACGGTGGCACTGGGTTCCATGTCAATGATCCATCTTCCCCTTTCTAGTTCTGGATCAGAGTCATAATCTACATCTGATTCAGAGGCTTTCACTTTGGCCACCAACGACTGCTTTGAGCGACAATCAGTAGTGTTATGCCAAGGGCTCTTATGGAAGTCACACCACTTCTTGGTATCTTTCTTTGTCTTTCCGGTGTCCTTATTTGCTTGCGGCTTGGACTGGTTGTCCTGAAAGTGTAAAATGCAGCGGAAATAAGCTTGCTTGAATGGTGGCGTCTTATCTTTGAGAAGAGATGTGACGGCAGCATGCATTCGCAAGAAGAAGGTTACAATGAGGATCTGAAGGCATTTTTACAATAAGCAAGAATTCCAAAAACCCTAGACATCAAAAAACCTAACCCTAGGAGATGAAGCACCAAAAGTCATGTGGGCCTCGTTTGGGTAAGTTAGTACATCAACTTCCCGGGGTCGTAAATTTTGCATACGATCTCCGTTTTAGGCGTGTGATAGCCCGTTGAAAAGGTATCATCAAGGAGATTCATATTGGGGGATCAATCATTCCTTCATCTATCATATAGGATATCTATCCCGAAAAACCTTCATTTAGGCCCTCCAAGTGGCCCCGGAAGTTAAAACTGCTAAAAATAGTAAATTGTCAAAATTGTCAGAAAACTGTTTTGAGCCAATTAGAAAAGGTGGGTGGCCATCGATATCCATATGGATCAATCCTCCATCCTTAGGAAGAAACTGTCTCCATTGCGTTGAGGTCCCCCATCAGATGAGAAAATTTTTGCTGAATTTGGCCCCGGGTGAGCCACTTACCTTGGTGCAGGAGCTTCCCTGCTTTGACGACTCGATAAAGCTGGATCCTTTGTTGTCGAGTGCCCTTGATATGTATGTCCATAATATGATCATTGGATTCCTGTTGTAGGTAGTTGGGGTTGAGCTCTGTTGGTTTTATTTGTTCTGCTACTTCTGAGGTGTCCAATAATGGTGGGAAATAAGGGCGAAGGAGATCCACGTTGAACAATGGGTGCAGACCAAGGAAAGGAGGAATGTTGAGCTCAAAAGAATTATCCCCCATGGCCTTGGTGATAGTGTATGGCCCATAACGGAGTGGGAAAATCTTCCTATGGGGTCATATAAGGCATTCTTTCTGCAAGTGTAACCAAAATTTGTCGCCCACCTAAAATTTATGCAGCACCCGATGTTGATCATGGCGTTGTTTGTACTTGTCATTGGAATTCTGTAGGATATCTTGAACCTGTTGGACTTCTATAGGATATCCATCCCCACTTGAAAGGGGCTATGGTTGGTTGAGCTATGCAGGGCTCGGTTGTAGCTATGCTAGACATAGGGAAGGCTCTCATCCCATGTGCGAGGGTGCTTTGAATTATACATGCGAAGGATATGCACAATCATTCGATTTACAGCCTCGGTTTGGCCATCGCTCTGGGGTGGAAGGCCGTGGATTTGGTTAGCTTGGTGTCCAACAGTGACCAGAGGCTCGAACAGAATGTGCTGATAAATTTACTATCCCAATCCGAGACAATGGTTTGTGGGATTCCAAAATGTACCCAGACTTGTTCAAAGAAGAGCTTGGTAGTGGCCTCTGCTGTGATGCTCTCCTTGCAGGCAACTAGAATTGCCATCTTAGAAAAGCGATCAACAACCACAAAAACATAATCATTTTCCCGCTTGGTGGATGGTAGGCCCGACATGTAGTCCATTGAGGTGGATTCCCATGGCCTGTTAGGAGTAGGAAGAGGGGTGTATAGGCCCTATTTCTTAGTGGTCAGTTTGGTAATAACGCACGCAGTGCAGGACCTGATATACTTGTTGACCTCTTGTCGAAGTTTCAGCCAGTAGAAATGTTTCTGTAGCATCGCCACTGTCTTTTCAACACCGAAGTGTCCTGCCACCCAACTATAGTGGGCTTCCCAGATCATCTTCACTCTCTCACTTGATGGATCATAGATATGGCCTAGATGACACAACAACCCATCCCGAATATGGAAATTATCGACAACTACATTTGCACCCAACATTTGGCAGGTGGTGGCGAAGTCAAGGTCTGTCTCAAAGAGTTGGGGCCATCGAGATGTCTCATGGACACATGAGTCTAGCACCATGGTGAGTGCCACGACTGGCGGTCTACTGAGGCAATCAGTGACGTGATTGGTTCTTCTTGTTTTATACTTGATGTTGAGGTGGAATTGCTGCAAGTATGTGGACCACTTTTGATGGCGGTCATTCTGCAATTTTACCTATGTTTGCATGAACTCCAATGGATTATGATCAGTTTGGATGACTATATCCTTCCGAAGAATGTAATGTCTCCAAAACCCTAACCCTAGAATATGAAGCACCAAAAGTCATGTGGGCCACGTTTGGGTAAGTTGGTACATCAAATTCCCGGGGTCGTAACGTTTGAATACAATCTCCGTTTTAGGCGTGTGATAGCCCGTTGGAAAGGTATCGTCGAGGAGATTCATTTTCAGGGCTCAATATTTCCCTCAACCATTAGTGAGGAGATTGATCCCAAAAAAACTTCATTTAGGCCCGTAAAATGGCCTCGGAAGTTAAACCTGCTAAAAATAGTAAATGGCCAAAATTGTCAGAAAACTGTTTTGAGCCAGTTGGAAAAGGTGGGTGGCCACCGATATCCATATAGATTAATCCTCCCTCCTTAGGAAGAAATGATATCCATTGCGTTGAGGTCCCCCATTAGATGAGGAAATTTCTGTTGAATTTGGCCCTCGGTGAGCCACTTACCCTGGTGCAGGAGCTACCTTGCTTTGACGACTCGATAAAGCTGGATCCTTTGTTGTCAAGTGCCCTTGATCTGTCTGTCCATATTATGATCATTGAATTCCTGTTGTAGGCATTCGAGGTTGAGCTCTGTTGGTGTCAATTGTTCTGTTACTTCTGAGGTGTCCAATAATGGTGGGAAATAAGGGCAAAGGAGATCCACATTGAACACTAGGTGCAGACCAAGGAAAGGAGGAAGGTTGAGCTCAAAATCATTATTCCCCATGGCCTTGGTGATAGTGTACAACCCATCACCGAGTGGGCGGAGATTTCGATGGGGTCCTGCAAGGTGTTCTTTATACAAGTGCAACCAAACTTTGTCGCCCACTTGAAACTTATGCGGCACCCGATGTTGATCATGGTGCTATTTGTACTTGTCATTGGACTTCTATAAGATATCCTGAACCTATTGGGGCATGTGTTGTATCCTCTCAATGAACTGGGTGGATTTTTCAGCTTCAGTTGGAGCAGGAGATGAGTCGGTCGAGGTGACTGCAAGGGGAAGTGCAACATCTATGGGTCCCAATGGTTGGAATCCCAACCCCACTTGAAAGGGGCTGTGGCTGATTGAGCTATGGATGGCTTGGTTGTAGCTATGCAAGACATAAGGAAGGCTCTCATCCCATGTGCGAGGGTGCTTTGAATTATACATGCGAAGGATATGCACAATCATTCGATTTACAACCTTCATTTGGCCATCTGTCTGGGGGTGGAAGGCCATGGATTTGGTCAGCTTGGTGTCCAGCGGTGACCAGAGGATCGACCAGAATGTGTTGAGAAATCGACTATCCTGATCTCAGACAATGGTTGTGGGATTCTAAAATGTACCCAGATTCATTCAAAGAAGAGCTTGGTAGTGGCCTCTATTGTGATGCTCTTCTTGTAGGAAACCAGAATCGCCATCTTAGAAAAGTGATCAACAACCACAAAAACACAGTCATTTCCCCGCTTGGTGGATGGGAGGCCCAACATGTAGTCCATTGAGATGGATTCCCATGGTCTGTTAGGAGTAGGAAGAGGGGTGTACATACCCTGTTTCTTAGTGGTCAGTTTGGCAATAGCACAGGAAGTGTAGGACCTGATATACTTGCTGACCTCCTGTCGAAGTTTCAGCCAGTAGAAATGTTTATGTAGCATCACCACTGTCATTTCAACGCTGAAGTGTCCTGCCACCCGATTATAGTGGGCTTCCCAGAGAAGCTTCACTCACTCACTTGATGGAACATAGATATGGCCCAGACGACACAACAACCCATCTTGAAGATGGAAATTATCGACAACTGCATTTGCACCCAACTTTTTATAGGTGGTGGTGAATTCAGGATTTGTCTCATAGAGTTGGGGACATCCAGATGTCTCATGGCTGCAAAAGTCTAGCACCATGGTGAGTGCCGCGACTGGCGGTCTACTAAGGCAATCAGTGACGCGATTGGTGCTTCTTGTTTTATACTTGATGTTGAGGTGGAATTGTTGCAAGTATGTGGACCACTTTTGATGGCAGCCATTCGGAAATTTTCCCTGTGTTTGCATGAACTGCAGTGGCTTATGATCAGTGTGGATGACTGTCTCCTTCCCAAGAATGTAATGTCTCCACTGGAAACATGCTTTCTCAATGGAGTACATTTCTTTGTCGTAAGTAGGTACTTACGGAGAATATCTGACAGTGTCTCACTATGATAGGCCACGGGGTGGCCATGCTAAGTGAGAACGGTGCCCACAACATAGTCTGAAGCATCTATCTCGATCTCAAAAGGATGTTGCAGGTCTGGTAGTGAAAGTACTGGGGCTGAGCACAAGCGTTGCTTCAAATCATCGAATGCTTGTTTTTGGGACCGGCCCCACACAAATTTTTCCTTACCACCACCTCTATTTATTTGGATGAGGGCCCATGTGTTAGAAAAATAGGACCGCGGAGCAATAAAATAAAACAAATGCAGAAACAAAACACAGAAGACACACAATACAAGAGAGACACAGATTTACGTGGTTCACCCAGTGTGGGCTACGTCCACCAGAGAAATTGCCA